>JAQGAU010000278.1:0-32096 GCA_034698045.1 Paramacrobiotus richtersi
TGTACGGCGCAAGACATGGATGGGCCGGGGATACGCACGGCCAGGAGAGGATTCAAAAACTATGGACTACAGACGGCTCGGGGGTTTGGGAAACGGGGACAGGATGATAATGTGGTCAGTGTGGATGCCGATTGGCTACGGGCGCTGCTTCAACGGTATGTTCTTTTTGCACTTCGTCTGTATCAGAGTTTCCGTAGTACAGTGGCGCATTATAGATAAAATTTCGTGATTACTTCAGATTCTGCCACTTTTAAACGACTACGGCTGACGTAAAAAAGACTTGGTACTACTTTTTACCCTTTAATTACGGGGTTATTATAAAATCATGGTACAGACAACGATAACAGTGCATAACTTCCTAACAATGTTACATATTATATTATATCCTATAATAAAAATTCACATCACAACATTTGAATCTGCGCTGCAGGTCAGATGTCGAGATCGAAACTCCGATTTTTACCTTTGTAATTCTTAGTGCAAAAAGTTTTTTACATCTTTCTTCGATTTTTTCGAGTTGATGTCGTTTTACGTGTTCAGTTGTTTCTACGGAACCAGCAACATATATTATGATATTTCCTGGCGGGCAGGCCGGGTATTATGCCCTTGTAGTGACTGAGGTAAAGTAGTGTGATGGCTGATTCGACCCAATTATAACACGCAGCAAGTAACTGGCCCTGTACATTTGCGCGCAATGTAAGATTTGAAATGTTCTAACACTAAATCGTTTTCACGCTTTTTTGTGGAAGCATCAGCTTTCCGGTGTTGTAATCCGTTAATATACACAGTTAATCCTCGTGCTATTTAACTCGCGAACAAATAGCTGGACTTTTCATTGCGTACGGTTGCATGAATGTCGTAGCGTAGTGGCTGTACAATGTGTATATGTCCCCGAATGCCCATGTCCAGGCACTATTGTCTCACACAGTTCAAATTAAGTCAGTTACTAAAATTCCTGCCAACATTTGCTAGGCGTTTATATTTTTCCATCGGGGCACGAAAATGTTCTAATTTCTACAGAAAACCTTCATCAGTTGCGTTTAAACCCTTATTCTCTCGGTTCAGTGATTAATGCGTATTTTTTTAATTGCATCGTTTACAAAATAATTAAACGGATTTACTAATGCTTTTATTAACTTTTACTGTCCAACGCTTTGCCGAATACACACTATGGATAGTTAAATAAATGTCATGATAAAACCGAAATTTTCTTATCCTTGGTCTAGAGAATTGAAGAATTTGTACAGAGAAACGTTGTTTTGTTATTGTCTTCATAATACCAAGACTTTCCTTTAAGTGTTATCCCAACAAATTAAAGCATGTAATTAAGTCATTACAGGTGATTTGCAATTTTGCACGTGCTGGTGAGTTTAAACTATTGAACTACACAGTTTACCGGCAAGTTAATAAAAACAATTCGCTGTAGTAATAATTTGAATCCCACAAAACATGTTACAGTTTTTCGAGTAGCGACCAATTAAAACACAGCCGGCGGAAATGTCTAGACGGCTAATTCCTCCGTTTTACCAGTACAATCAGAAATGTGTTTTCCCTTTCGGCACCAGGTTTCCACAGGCATTAATCTGACACGTTAGGGTATCAGTAATTAGGACAATCACGCGACGATGTCCAGAAGCGGGGGAAATTAATGAACCCTTGACATTCTTTTCAAAGGTCAAATTTCCTGGTTTTTCTGAACGGTGGGTGTACGAGCCGTAATCGCGGGGTTGTGCCGTGAGGTACCTGGATGATTGTGGGCCACGTGTGTTTATCGGAATGCATGTTCATGCCGTTTTTGCTTTGCTCACGATATAATCGATTTTATGAAGATGCGTATTTTTGCAAAAACATTGGTTTTTCGGAATCAGGAACATGTTTTTGAGAGTAACCGGAGAAGGCGACCAAAACTGTGGTCTAATAATCTTCCAATTAACGTAGAGAATTTATCTTCCATGCAGTTAGCAGTTAAGTGTAAAGACCAGCTTCCGATACACGAAAAATTCCGTGATTTTAAACTAACATTGGAAACACTTTATAGCATATTAATATATTGTAAAATTAACGTCGAGATTTACTACACGTCCAACAAGCCGTCAAATAGCACAACTCCACAGATTCCGGAAACTGAAATCCACGGAATTAAATTTCAAAAAATATAAACCGTTTATGAATTACTGTATGCTGTTATATAACTTCGATAATTTTGGCAGATGTACAGTAGGGACGAATGCATGTATACAAATACCCCGCGAAAAACCAAAAAATGCATTTAACACATTTAGTACTACCACTCATTAATTTTGGAACACTTAGCACTCAATTTGGAGCATTCATTAACTTTCATCAGCTTTCAAGGACTGATCTGCATGACCTTTGAGTAGGAAACAACATGTGCGTGTACCCGTGAAAATTATGAGTACAAAGACCGACGCCATAACTTTAACACGAGGTTATTAATCTTATTATACTCTTTTATTTCGAGGCAGCCTTTTCACAACATACTCATCTTTACGATGAATGTGCGTGCTAATGTCCAATCACAACGTCATCCAGCCGCGTAATTAAAACCTGATCCCACAATGGATGGAAACAGCCAATGTTTAAGCGGTACACATATATGCAATAGCTCTCAACACCGAGTTCATATAGAAACGTTATTCTACCGGTACCATCAACACATAACAGGGCATCAGTTTCTGGGAATATCGAACAGCAGAAATTTTTGGGTAAACATATATAAAAATGTTTTCACAGGATATTTACGATAATGACTTTGAAAAGTTGTAACCTAAATTCGCAAGATGCAGCAGACAGTAAAACTATGTGCATAAACACTGTGCAGTAATCACAAAGCTAATGGACTGTACTTAGTTACGCAGAAACGTCGCTTATGTTGACGTTTTATATTTGGTCGATACGCGATAAAAGTCCGTTATTATTACGGATGCATTTTGATACTGACGTCAACATGAGGTAATAATTATGTGCTGATATTACGGTACCAGTTGTAACCGAAACAAACCGGCATGCGCATTTGTGACAGTAGCATCATCCCAACGAACGATAAACACCTTTATTGATTTTCTAATTATCACAATCTATTTTGCGTGCGGTACATGTTGAGAAACGTTTAACTGTGTACTTGGTCTAAATATAACCAGTAAATCTTCAGCTGTGCATATAAATATAATTTATAAGTGATCATAAGTCCAAGCAGAACAAGACTCGTAAAAAATTATGCACATACATATAAAAAAAATATACAGGTATACGTACAAAAATATACATATACGCGTGCATTTAAATAGTATAATATTCAGAATGATGATTCTGTTAACTGCCGATGAAACAAACTGTATGCGTATGTAATTGTACATATGCTCTGTGTTTCTTTAGATTAGCCATTTCATCTATGATAGATCCGCGTATATAAACACCATTTAATTTTCTTTTATCCAGCTGTCTGACATTTTTCGGGTAGCTTCGAAGTTCACATGACAACCTTATGAGCCAGTCTAAATGTTTCCAGGCGGAAATTTTTTCGTCTTTACGTCAGTATGTCGGTGTATCTTTAGACTGAATGTCGTAGGAAGTCTGCATAAAAACGACTGAACCGTTAACAAGCACAATTTATGTACGTAATTTTCCCATTTCAGAGTCAATTCACTGCCGTCGGTGGATCGGGAAGAAGTGGCAGGTGTCTATGACCCGCGATTTCGACGGTCAGCTGCGGGTAAGACGACCTTTTGATTTATGGATTCTCCTGTAGATCCTTCCCGGGAAAAGCAAAAATCAATCGATATTTATATATACTGAAGCCTGTATCTACAGTAAAGCAGACTGCGACCTTGAAATGTTTTGAAATAACATTCGGAAACGAAATTAGAATTCCAGAAACGTTGGAATTTAAGAAGCAAATTATGCAAAACCTAAAACAATACGATATAATTATATAAACAAAAATTCCGCCAGTTATGCATACGATATACAGAGCATGCGGAAAACGGGCGAATCATCCAGAATTGTAAATTTTTTCATTTTTTCAACTTATTCAGTACTAAAAAATATATAGAATATATAAATTTTCAAAGTATACATATACTTATACTAAAAAATATATAAAATGAAAAAAATGAACATTAGTTCATGAAGTTAATGCATCAGATGTTTGACCGCTCTGTTTTGATTTTGTCGGTTTTTGAAGCAGAATTTCTGTATTACTAATTTTGTGCTAATATTACACCTACCCTTATGAAGTTGTGGTTACTTTTACTGAGTTATACTTAACATAATTATTTTTAACGAATTCACACTGAAAATGCAACAAGGCTTGACCTTTTGGGATTTTCAACAGATATCCGATCTATCTATCCCGTCGATCATATTCAAAATAAACGGCCCGGACAAGCAGCGGATCCCATAAAGAAATGAAGAAACTCAGTCAAGTCTCAATAAAGAACCCTAAAAACAACGTTTACCAACGGTTTTGTAGTGAATCTAGACGGAAATCAAATTGATTAATGGAATGAGACTATTTATAGTTTTAATGTGGTGGCCAAAATGAAACTGAACGCACGAAGCATTCTTTCGGTAGGGAAAGGTCATAGTGCTGCATGATGCTTGCGCAACCGTGTACTTTGTATTTTTCGGTCTGGAACCAGAGTGAGTATAAACTTAACCAGTTAAAAAAAGCACAATAAAGATTAATAAGGCGTTTAAAATCTGTAAGCTTGCCTCGTTCGTGGATTTTTCATGTAAATGTTATTGTGCGAAATTTTGATTAATTCACATAATAATATTATTATGATCCGTAAGCTCACTGTGTATTTGCAGAATCGGTGAAAATAATGTTATCAATATAACAAATAATATGTAAATTATAATAAAATGACAAAGAACACAGAATTCTGACATCACATTTCTACACGATGTAACAATGTCTAATTTATTTTTTTTCGACGAAAGAAACCTTCATTCATAATTGTAACAGTATTATTAATTAATATTAATAACAATGTCAATTATTTTTAATTAATTAATTGTACCTACATTGTTTACTGTATCTCAAATCCACATCGATATTTCTTTACGAGTCAACATTGTCAGAATTTATTTTTCCAACTGTCCGCGTGATACATCATTGGTAAATCAACAAGCCCAATATGCCGCAATACAATGTACAAATTAATCAAATAAATACACAAATACGCGTTTATTATACACTACATATTCCACAACAGTAATTAACAAGGATTATCGAAAAAGAGAAAAAATGCTCTTCCCGTTGTTATGCGCCGTATTAGCCAGACGAAGACGCTTATTGGCCGGTTCTTTGTTGGGTATGGAACGCGACAAGATCTTGGAACGGGATGTTTCCACGCCAGCCAAAGTTAACTGAAAACGCATGACAGTCACAACATTATTTAAAAATAGTCAATATAGTTATTTTTATTCAATACAGTTATTTAAAAATAGTTATTAAATAAATAGGCACAACGATATTTAAAAACTCACAAGGATGTTAAAAAAAAGTAACGACAACTAAAACGTAAAATTCGCAATATTGCCGAGCACGTACGTTCGACACCGTCGTTCACACACAAACAACAATGTTCGAATTCTTGACCAGATGTTTTTCGAACACATATTAAGAAAAGCTACTTGAATTTACCGAAGAATTCTACTGATCTTGACCGATTCAAAATATACGGTTAAACCAGTACATACTACACAAATGCGTTACGAACGTGCTTAAAAAATGGACAATATTGGATCAATTCACACAAGTCGGTAGAAAGTACTGCGAAGTTTCAAATGACATTTCCATTTAAGCACTGATGTCGTGAAATTATCTGACTGAAGAAAAAAACGGTAACGCGTCAGTCAAAATACGTCAGCTGTGCAGTAAGCGTTAAAACGGGGCTAGAATTTCCCTATATTGTAAACGTTCGTCCCCTGCAGACTGCCACTATACTACGCAAAACCACAGTCTTCACTACGCAGTTAACTTCTGTCTCTACATATTTACCGATGTTTACCGATGCAGAATGCACATTACCAGATCACTGCGACTGAATATTTAAATATTGTTTATTGAATATTAATCATTAAATTCATGTTAATGAATATAATAACAATTATTGAATTATTACCTAATTACAACCAATTCGATATAATTATAAATATATAGAATTGTACAATTATAAGCACCAATATATGATCTGTATCTGTGCACCACCATAAATAAGGTTACTTTGTCATTGGTAATTCCACAGTTCTAAACAACGTCATATAATCCATAACAAGTTAGCGAATACGTTATCGCTTCCAGCTAACCAGAATTGTAAAAAGAATTCACCGGCCATACCTTTCCGGGAAGGCTGATGGACGACACAACCGGCGGAGGCGCCATAATCTTCTCCTCAACGGCAACAATTTCCGTGAAACGAGCCGTCATCTCCCGGGGGCGTTTTCCGAAAAAACCCAGTGGTTTGGCCTTTTTACCGGCCTGAAATGCCAGACAGCGTCATTAGAAAAATACAATTACAAAACCCAAAGGAGCCCTTTCCAGCAATGCCAGACAAAGCAAGAAACCCAAGGATTTTTTTTGATACGAAAATGAAATAATTAGTACAGGCCGATGCGTAATTTAAAAAAAAATTACTAGGAAAAGTTAACTTCCGAAAAGTTTCTTTTTCTGAATGTGTTTCATTATATTATGCCGTAAAACAGCCCGATGACCAGCAGTAGCCACTGCACTACGCAAAACCACAACTGCTAATGCCACTATCTTCAGTATCTTCGAGAAATACACAAAAAAGATACATTATGCCAAACAGAAGTATGATTCGGTAGTTAGGTGCTTTACACCCACCTTGCAGTTAAAACATTAAAACCCTGACGGTCGAAGCAAGAGATTAGTATTTTGATATGAGATTTCAAAATCATAATGAACTGGACAAGTGCGAACAATTAATCTAAAAAAATGCGAATCTGACGTTAAAAATGTCACAAATGTGAATCTATTTTAAAACATGTATCTAACACGGAACTCTGCTTAAAAACAAAATAAAGCATACACTCAGTTCAAAATAAACTAAAACACAACTATTATCCCGCAAAATAATCATACTTACAGGGAACACACCAGGATTCTCCTCCTGGCTCCCGGCAGGTATAATCAACGACTCATCTCCCAATTCTACAAAACACCACCTTCTTTCATTCCCGAAAGTGTCATCCCGATCTAGATCCTTACTTTCTCGGCATTCCACGCTCTCGTAGAACTGAACAAAGCTGTTTTCCTTCAACAGTGCCTGCTCACTCTCATCCTCAATACTGGCATTTTTGCGGATTTCTTGGGCGATAAAGAAGAAATTATTCTGCAGAATGGCGTCGGGATCGTCTGGATCGAGGGGCGGATCGGAGGAGGTGGCTTCGATAATGCCATTCAAATCGATACCCACTGTAAGAATACAACATACATTGTCCAACAGCCGAATACGAAAATCAAATCAGAATACATCAAAATAAAATATATAAAATTATGAATGGACATACTTATTTTTGCATTATATTATATGGATGGAAATTTCATAAACCCGCGGTGCAAAAGCAGTTAACGCATGCACACAAATGTCATAAGGCATATCCTTTTATCCACACAGAAAGCGAGTACTATTCGTGCCTTCTGTTTTTTACATGTTCGTGTTCTTTTGCTTAATCATTAATCTGGCATTCAAATTTCGTGTAAAACAAAAGTTTTAATTGTATTTATCAACAAAAAAATCATTTTTTATTCTTACGATAATTTGGCCGCGCGATATCTTTCGTATTGGCTAACAGTGGATCCTCTTCGTGCAAATACCGATTTCTGAGTAATTCCAGCTGCTCTTCATCCTCGTCATCTGCCGCTTGCCTATGATAAGGGACAAGAATATAAACAACTCAATAAAACGCTAAAATTCCTTACTGAAAAAAAATTAATTCGATTTTTGTAAATGAACTTATGAACTGATTCGATTTGATTGAATGAATTGATTCGATTTTTGTTTTTGTAAGTGAATGTGAGCGACGCTTACTGATGAAACTGCTGGAGGTTACGCAGTTCTTTTCCGCTGAGTTTATTATTCTTGACATCCACAAAGGCAATGTCCTCTGGTAACGCCACATCCAGTGCATCCTCATCTTCATCGCCACTTCCGTGATACTGGTCATCATCCGACAGTTCCGCTTCGTTCTCGAAATACTTGGCCGCAGCGCCCTTTTTATCCCGCACACTACAATGGATGCCAAAAAGACGGATGTATTTATCAAAATTTAAAAATATTAATTTTCGCAATGCAGGTATAAACCAAACGGAACAGAAACTGGAGTTCGACAGGCAATGGCTTTATTAATTGTTTTTCTACCGATTTTCATTTAACATAACAAACTAGTTTGTAGGTAGCATGTTCAGTTTATTTTATTAAGAAAAATTGGCAAAAAAACAACGTGGTAATCTGAGGTTCCGTATGTCCTCGTTGAGAAAGCGTAGAAGAATGGCAGGCAATATGACACCGATCGCATAGTTTAGCAAACCTTAAAAGTCTTATGTCTGTTGACAAATATATATAACTTTTTCGCGATTATAGTAAAAATCAAATAACTCGTACCACTATACAGATATAAGATCTGTATATTTGGTAAGTTTTTCATACAGCAAATACTACAATCCAATAATAATAAAATTATATTAAATAATAATAAAATTATATAACTAGCAATTATTCACTAATAATCTCCGGTAAATATTCGAGCAGAATCAAGCTATATTCTTCAGTAACTCAAACAAAATACTGACTTTTTCCGCAGTTATGACAGTGGACTGAATAGAAATCCCGGATTTCGGGGAAAAATAAATTAAGGTACAGTACTTCATAAATTCGTAGTAATTGGCCAGTCCCTCCTCGTCATCCTCCTGCGGTCGGGATTGGAAATTGTCCTCCTCCTCCTCGTCCCCTTCTCCATCCTCTTCCATCTCATCATCAGCGTCATCATCTTCCTTCTCAGATTCGGACTGCGGTCGAAATCGACGTTTCTTTTTTGTTTCAGCTTCCGTATTGTCCTTTTTCTCTTCCTCGTCCTCATCCGTGTCGGAGTCAGAATCCATAATATTCCTGTAGAAAATTCAAAGAATTAGGAAGATCGTATAAGCGATTTAGAATACCGTGTTCTATCGCACGTTGTGAGAGGTTTTTTCGGTTTCGTATTGGTGGTGTCAGGCATGACGGGTGGGTTATCTTCGTCATCGTCCAATATCATGCGGTTTCTGGTGGGTGCTTTTGTTCGTATAATGGGGTCGTCGGCATCCAAATCTTCCGAAATTTGACTTTGTGGTTGCTGCCTACTGACAGAAACGCTGTTTGTCCGGGTATAGTGAAATCACACGACGTAATAAAATTTACTGCAGATGCATATACATGTTAATATTTTATTTTATGTTGTTATACATATACGTGTTTTGCATATTATTGGGCATATTATACGAAAGTATACACGAATTTAATATGGACAGAAACAGCTGACCGACATATAATCCATCCAAAAAGGTTTATGCGCAAAATTAAAAATTTCTGACGAAAATAACTTCGTAAAAAAACACTACCTGCGTAACTGAACCACACATCTTCGGTATAAAATACAGTTAATTAAACAATAATCTGGTAGTCACCGAAAAAAACAAAGATCTTTACTGTTTTGGACTTAATAAGTCAGCTTAACGATCTTCTTAAAAATTCACAATTTTCCTGAAAATTTAAAAATTATAACTCATCACTGCGTCTGTTTACCTTATGGGAATATTAAAATCAGCTGGAGGACAAGTTAATAATCCCAACAACTCATCCCGCTCTTGTGACGATCCCATATTATTCAGGAGATCATTTTCGCGTTGTGTTGAGACCGGATCCGGTTGGTCTTGGGAAGAGAACATCAGCTGCGTGCTACCAGAATGAAAATCAGTGCACGGTAAGAAAACACTTGATCAAATGTGACTTGTCACTTGTGAAGGTAAACATATGTTGAAATGAAGGATGAAGACGACAAGCCCTACCTGTTGCACAAAGAAGGAGACTCAATGGCTGACAGATCCGGAGCAAAACTGCACATTAATAATAGGTCTTCCTGCTGAGTCAGTGGTAAATCGGATGTGGGCGCATGCTCTGGATGCGGTGCACTATCAACAATACTATTAGAATACCATTAGAATTATTACTATAACTGTTCAAATTATTATTAAAATACTATCAGAATAGTATTATTATTATTAAGTCAGTAATATTTAAGCCGAAGAAGGGGGGGTGGGGTAAAGATAGTAATAAGACCAAATGTTGCACCATTCGATAGAACTCGACGAGCTGAGTCGAATGATACCAAATTTGGACCAAAAAAATATTACTGACGCTAATATGCAGCGGGAGCTGCATAGTACTGTCTTGTTAATACCATGAGATGGTAAAAACAACAGCGTACAGTATAATATTAAATCCGATCCAAAGAAAATCATACGATAGGGAAATCACGAGAATTTACCTGTTGGATGCTTCCTCTGCTAATGGTGCCTCGCCTGAAACACAAAAAACATTAATACCTTCAAACGCTAGCAACTATGTAACGTGCAACATAACAACAAACGATGAACATACAAGCTTGCTGAAAAAAGTCCTGAAAATGATAATAAAAAAAGCCGAAACTAACGAGTTACTGTAAAATTGACCGTTTACAAAAACTTGGCATTACAAACCGTTACAATTATTTTTGCAGACCTGATTCTTAAAAAAGTCCGTCCATAGTTTTTAGTTTCAACCTACCAATTCCGTCTAGAAAGTTCTCGTCGAACGAGTCGTCATGAGCGGCAAACTTCAGCACATCGTTCGAGTCTTCGTTGACCGGTTTTCTCCTCTTCTCTTTCAACACTTCCGAATGTTCTTGCACTGAATCGTCCTCTGCCTCATCCACTTCCTCCTCGTCACCGCTTTCTGCCGCTTCAGCGTCCAGAAAATCATTTTCCTAATAAAAGGCAGCCATTTACAGCTAATCCATAACAAAATAATTCATAATACTGAAACAACAAAGTTAAAAAATTAATTAATTTTATATAAAAAAAACCATTTCATACAACAAAATTAATTTTATACAAAGGTAAACAAACCGCCATGCATCGAAAATTCAAAAGGTCAAGAACTCACATAAACTTAGCCTATGCTTATGCTTACAGTAAAAAAGGATAAAATTCGCACGAAAGTCAAAATAATTTCTCTAAATTCGAAGCTTGCCTCTTGTTCAGGTTCATCCTTTCCATAATCATCATCCACTATGTCCGCCTCATCCGGTTCGCTTTCCGAGTCACACGGCGCCAAGGGTCCAATCTGTTGTTCTTTCTCCTCAAAACTGGTGTAACCTTCCTCTGCACCCTCCGCTTCGTCTTCTTCATCACTACTGCTCTCCGCGGCCTTTTTCTCGTACTTTTCCTCCACCTCCTCTTCTTCTTCCTCATCATCAAGGACCTCCTCAATGGCCTCTTCTTCCGCTTTATACTGGGCCCTTTGGAGCTCGAGAAACTGCTGTTTGTTTTTCAGCATGTCTTCTTGTAGTCGCTGGCGCAGGATCATGTATTTCGCACCTTCACGGTCAAACAACATGGAAAAGTTATCCGAAGAGATAGTTTATCAACAAGTGAACGACAATTTTTGACATACTATAAACGAAAAAAGTGTTACATAGCCATAGCTTTCTTTACCACTCTGCAGCAAATAATACAACGACCAAAGCAAAGCGACTCCAACTGCTGCCACTGTTCTACGTGTTTCTACTACTAATCGCCAGTGTGAAACGCTAATAAGACTAACTATCCGGTATCTGACATCTTACGAATTTAAAAAAGCGAAAAACTAGCCGTATGTGCCTGATTATACATACTTAAGAAAAACGCTCGCTGCGCTCGCTTGATTACTTTTGGTGAAACGAATCGATCCGATTTCTTAAAATTCATAGAAAATCGTGCTAAAGTTAACGAAAATCAGTACAGGCAGAGTAGCGGCAAAGGCAACACAATCACCAAAATTCGTCCCATCCTACTGTTTAATTGATTTGTTTATCAAAGACTAGTTTTAGACACAAATTAAATTCAAGATTCTCCAAACGAAATAAATACGCTAACTGAATATATTACAAAAAAAGAGCCAAGAAATGGCCTGGAGAACGTGAATGCATATAAAACAACTTACTGGTTGAACAACATCAACGAAATTACCAGTGTTTAAAAATTGATCATTTATTATAATTCACGCACTGCCACACGAAACATTAAAAATATTATTAAAACATGTTCGCCAGTTTATCTTCTTACCTGGTTGACGAGCCTTTTTGACTTCGTTGCACAATAAACGGTTCGTCGCAGTACTGACAGGCGGAGATTTCCCTGTTGGATGTTCCGATTCCGCATCCTCAAACGAAATAAATCCATCGAATTTCTTAAGGCTCGGCCCATTAGGCAGCAAAACACTCGCAGGAGGTTTCTCTTTGATAACATCGGATTTTGATGGCTCTTCGGAAGACTGCTGATCCGCCAGAGACTGCCCGTCTTCAACACAATGTATTCCCTCGGATTCTGGTACCACTGGATCAATGGACAACTGGACCAGTCTGGAGGGGGATTCAAGGGGTATTTGAGGAGGACTTGATGTGGGGGGGATAGAGGAAGGTTTTAGACTGCAGGCATCAGCAGTCAGGGCGATAAAATAGTCCAGATCAATTATGGCAGGGATGTGGCGGGGAAGAGTAACTGCAGTTTCTGGGGAGAAAAAAAAACGACATTATGATATTATCAAAAGAAATCCAAGCCACAGAGAATCTGCTGCTGTTTTCAGTTATTCTTGTCCAAAATTATCAAATTATTTATCAAAATTAATCTTGTTCATTTAATCCACTGCATACGGTTGAAAAATAAATAAATCTTTCATAAAAATAGTTTTTTAAAAACGCGTTTCATGGAAGCGAATGCGAAAAAACTCTACTGTGGAAACAGGAGTGCGCACAGACACCTAAAAACACTGGAGTTTTTGAAGCAAAAATCATTGGCCATGAAAACCAGAGTCATAAAACGCTACTATGTCTAAATCGCAGTCACAGGAACCTGAAAAACAGTGATAACACGGAAACAACGTACCTCGGATCAGTCTTTGGCTTTCCTGCCTGATCCTATCTTCTGCAGCCTTTTTCGATTTACGCTCCATATTTGGAATTTAATAGAATAGTACTAACTTTTCCGGAGATCCAGATTTTCGCTGCATAAAATGAAAAAATTCAGGAAAGCGTAAATCAGTAAAAATGCAGTCTTCAAGTGAAGCTTCCAAAGATTCAAACTGGTTCTTAAATCTTATGTAGGAAAATACCTAGTAAACGGTAAACTGAAGATCAAGAATTAGTCGATTGAAGTCTTACAAAATATAAATAGTACTGTAATTTACACGATGGAAAAATCTTGCAGCGAAAAAATCAAGTGCTTTCACTAAACTCAGTAAAACTCATCCAAAAGTGACTGCAGTTCGTGACGTCGACAGGCAAGAAAAAGGCGGATAACTTAATTCGCAAAGCGAGGCAACCATTCGATACTGGGACGCTCCCGAGCTAAGCTGCGGCCACGTGACTTCTGGCAAGTGGTACTCGCACAATCGCTGGCAATCGGCAGATAGTAATCAGATTTTTTGCGAGTCTGCCGTCTGCGTCATCTGCGACTCTTCTGAGTCTTTTCAACAGAAATTTTCTTTCCGCTTTAACTGCACGTTCTAAAACATTACGTTTGCCTGCTTTCTGCATGAATTCGCTCAGTAACTCGGTTTGTTTTTTGACGATAGTTAAAAGTGGACGTAAGATTCTTATTTTATAACTTGAGAATCAGTTATGATCGTATGATTTCCTTATCCACGTGCACGGACTCCAGTAGAGAATGGCTTGCAGCTCGCAGTCGGGTATCGTCGTGAACGAACGAATGGATCTGGAGACTACACGATTCACCCTGAAGCTGGCCATCAACAATTTGAAAAAACTGAGAAAGAAGTCAGAAATCACAACAGCCTTGGAATCACCATGCGGGAACTGGGACAAAATGCCTTACAAGGGCGCTGGCGAATCTGTGTTAATCCGTGTTTCACGAAGACTGAGGGAGATGTCCAGAAGTCTTCCGTCGGAGTTTTCTTATCCCTCACCGATGTGCATGTGGAATCAGTCTCCTACACAAACGATAAACCTGTGGACGCCGAATTTGTGATCCGGTATAGTTTGTGATTTTCGATCTTGGTACAACATTCTAGTATTGTACGGGCCGCGGTTCTACCCGCGGAAACAGGTTACTTATTTAAATTTTAAGGGGCTTCGCCGTTTCTAGCTTCAAATATAATTATGTCGATAATTCTGTCCGTCTTTCTCTGAAATAAAGCGAATATTCAACACAGCCTAACGACAGTTTGATGAGATTTCGGCATAACTAAATTTTATTAATTATTTACGCGTATTTGCCCCATTTTTGCAGTGTGTGTACCGGAAAAGAAGCCAAGGTGATCGCTTCCCAACGTCCAGTAGAGCACACATTTTGTCCCAAGGAATCGAGCTGGGGATTTCCGACCCTGCTTTCCCATGATTCTCTATTTGGCGACGACAAAAAGCCAGGATCCCTTAAAGACGATTGCCTCGCTGTTGTCATTGAGGTGATGATGTATGTTGGAGGGCCGAAGGTGGTCAGTGTTCGGGACATCGTAACAGCAGATTCGTCCAAGCGTTACCAGCAGTTCGCACGACGCCAGGCTAAAGCTCTGGCTTCGAATGAGCGTCCGCAGTGCTCCGATTTCGAAATCCATTCCAATGATGGACAAGTTTTTCCGACCTATCGCGCACTCTTAATCAGCCATTCTCCAGTCTTTGCGGCCATGCTGTCACATAATTCGAAAGAAAACCAGCTGTCATTCTGTGAACTGAAGGATATTGACGGGGAAACAGTGATTGTGCTGCTCCGTTACGTGTATGGATGCGATACGAGAAAGGTCACCGTTAAGAATGCGGAGAAGGTGCTGATCATGGCGGATAAGTATGAGATTCTGGATTTGTGTGCCGTGTGCGAGGACATTTTGGCGCAGAATGTCACCGTGGAGAATGCCGTGCATTACCTGGTGTTGGCCAGTCAGCGGAAGCTGGATACGTTGCAGGAAGCGGCCTTGAACGTGATCCCGGATAATATGGGTACGGTGTTGAAGAATGGGGCACTTCAGGAGGTCTTGTAGTTTGACCCGGAGCTGATCCAGACCATCATGGAACACTGCTCGAAAAAGATCCGCCGTAATGACATGGCTTGAGCTGGCTGTGCTGTTCGAACGTCGTACGTGAGATTCTCCTACCATATAGTTGGGAACAGTAACATTATTGTATTATGGATCTCCTGACGAAGCTCATGACGTGCTGTTTGGGATTCCTTCTGCGGCACACAATTTTTAATGTTTCTGATTTTGTGTTACTGTACTTGATTTTTGCAGTGAGTTTGAGCGTTCGGTACGTGTCTACTGTACAGTTTAGTGATACGTCGGTACTGTGTGATTTTTCTGCGCCTTTTGTTTGAGGTACAAAACTTGATAATAAATTAACTGATAGTGCGGTTTTGAACTTACTTAACTTGTAATTACTAACTTAACTTACTTAAACCCCACTTGGCAAATTAAATAGTAACCAAACAAACGAATGAACATAAGCTTACAATTTAAGGGTTCGGTTACCGCGAGGCAACCATTACAATTCAATATTGGGACGGCTCACGTAACTGCCCCGCACCACAAAGAACCCCCATAGGGCTGGAGAGAGCGCCAGCAGCCGCTTGAAGCTGTTAACGTTATGACCAGACTTCTAGTTCTGAGATTTCGCGTGTTATTGTTCTGGGCCACGAGAAGATTGTTGTGAGTCTCAGAGTCTGCGATTCTTTTCCGACACAAATGAGTGACTTATTAGTCCCTTCCTACAAAAAACTTATACTTAACTGTACGTTCCTAAAACGTTACCGTTGACCTGCTTTCTGGATAAATTCGCTCTGTAAATCACCTTATCCGTTTGCTTCTGCGTAATAGTAACAAGCGATAGTCCTGTGGCAGAATTCAGGTACCTACTTATGATTGACCATAACTTGGGATCTTATTATTATTCTTATGATTTTATTGAGTAGAGAATATGGCTTGCAGCTCGCAGTCGTGTGTAGACTGTAGTCGTGAACGAACAAATGGATCTGGAGACTACACGATTCTCACTGAAATGGACGATCAACAAGTTCAAACAACTTCGAAAGAAGTCACAACATATTCACAGCGTCGGAATCATCATGCGGGAACTGGGACAGGATGACTTTCAAGGACGCTGGCGTATGATTGTTAATCCGTGTTACACGAAGACTGAAGGCATCAAAAAGTGCTGCATTCAAGTTTTCTTATGCCTCACCGATGCTAGTGTGGAATCCGTCTCCTTTACAAGCGATAAATCGGTGGATGCCGAATTTGTCGTCCGGTACAGTTTGTGATCTTGTCAGTGCATGAAATTTTCTACTTTTGCTATCGTTTTGCAGTGTGAGTACGGGAAAAGAAGCCAGTCTTATCTTTTCTTCAAAAGATCCACTGGAGCATACCTTTTGCCGCCAGGAATCAACCTACGGATACCAGATGCTGATGTCTCATAACTGTCTTTTTGGCGACGACAAAAAGCCAGGGCTCCTTGAAGATGCTGTCCTCACCATTGTCATGGATGTGACGATGTATGGAGCGCCGAAAGCAGCCAAAGCCCCGGAATTCGTTACAGCAGATTCGTCAGAGCGGTGCCAGCAATTCGTACGACGTCAGGCCGAAGCTGTGACTTCGAATCCCGGTCTGCAGTCCACCGATTTCAAAATCCATTCCAGTGACGGCCAGATTTTTCCAACCTACCGTATACTGTTAATTAGCCACTCTCCAGTGTTTGCGGCCATGCTGTCACATAATTCGAAAGAAAACCAGTTTTCTCGCTGTGAACTGGAGGACATTGACGGGGAAACGGTGGGAGTGTTGCTCGATTACGTGCACGGATGCGATACTGGAAAGGTCACCGTCAGCAATGCGGAGAAAGTGCTGATCATGGCGGACAAGTACGAGATGCTGGATTTGCGTGCCGTGTGCGAGGGGATCCTGACACAGAGTGTAACCGGGGAGAATGCGGTGCATTATCTTGTGTTGGCCAGTCAGCGCAAGCTGGACAAGCTGAAGGAAGCGGCATTAAATATGATTCCGAAGAATATGGGTACCGTGTTGAAGAATGGGGCACTGGAGGAGGCTTTGCAGTTTGATCCGCAGCTGGTGCAGACCATCATGGAACACTGCTCGAAAAGGATGCGACTTAATCACACGGTGTGAAGGAATGTATTTCACCTACAGTAATGTTTGTCCTGAGATTCTCCTAACCCTGGAGTACAGTAGATCCTAGATGTGT
This sequence comes from Paramacrobiotus richtersi, assembly GCA_034698045.1. NCBI lineage: Eukaryota > Metazoa > Tardigrada > Eutardigrada > Parachela > Macrobiotidae > Paramacrobiotus > Paramacrobiotus richtersi. The sequence goes on from JAQGAU010000278.1 coordinate 17,527, forward strand.
AAGCTCATATTATCAAATACTGTTTTGACTTTCCTTCAGCCTTTTTGTGGCACATAGTTTTAGATGTTTTCGATTTGAGGTTGATTTTCCATTGATATGAAACGTACGGTACATACTGATACTTCATGATTATACTTCTATTTTTGTCTGTATACACGTCAACGTGGGAATAAGTTGTGTGCGCATACATGCATGTACAATATCGTTAGTTCACGTAGTTGCATAGAAAACGAGGACACTGGAATCGGTCAACATTCAATATGTTTCAGGAAGTTCGAGTTTTCGTGACCTTTTTACAGTTCAGACCATTCGCGCAACACAATAACATAAGTATCAGAAAAATTAATCAGCACAATTTTCTAATCATAAAGACCATGCTTTTATTGAGCGTACTAATGCTGGTCATCCTGCTCAGATTGCGAATCATGACTGTTTGTCAACAGGTTCCGGATTCCATCGATGCCTTTGCTACCTAGCTATTATGATGAGTGGCACGTGCACCCACACGTAAGCATTTTTGACCCGGAGTTACGGATAAACACGAGTTTCATATCAGTATGATCTACTAATCTTGCTGAGTATTGGGCAATTTTAAAAAAATACCAAACTTAAACAGTGAAACGTTATGAATTTTCAAAGTTATCAACGCTTAACATATAGCGGTCTACTAGAATCGGATCAAGATCGTAATCTTGCTGATCGTAACCTTCGCAAACGCTATGCTTAGCCAACTTAACTTTGAAAATTCATAACTTTTCACTGTTTGAGTTTGGTATTTTTTTAAAAATTGCCCACTACCCACCGTATTTAGTAGATCATATTGATATGAACGGTGTATTTATTCGTAACTCCGAGTCAAAAATGCTTACTTGGCAGTTGTGTAAAGTTGTAAACTATTTCGCCATCAAACAAATCGCATATACAGATGAAATGACAAAAATCCCGATAACCACCCATATAAAGATGTTCGTAACCAGCTAAGATATCATTGTATTCCCGTCACCCCATTTAACCGTTCCTGGAAGATGGTTAAAAACACTAAAGGACAATTCCGCTGTTCTATCAGGTAACCGCCACCCACTGCGAGCTATCAGCTAGCTCCAGCGGCCAGCATGTGACATGTCCCATTATGATGTCACCTTGTGACCCATTTTCATAATCTGCACAAAGTAGAATTACGACTTAACTGAGATTTACCAATTTTTCAGTTATTTGTTGAGAAGGACAATCCGGTTGACGGTTTGGTAGAAAACTGGCGAATTTTTCATTTGAACCTTAACAGATGTCACGCGGATCACCTGACATAAGCGCGGCGGTGTCTTAATTTGTGATTTTGTCAATTGTCGTGTAGCTGCGCCCGATTCAGCGGACTTTCTCCTGGTTTACATTATCTTCAGAACGACGCTGCGGAGAACCCCAGATCAAGGATGACTTGGACGGTCCAAGCTATGGTGGTACTGGCGGGGTGTTATTATGTTTCAGCAGCAGGTATGCCAGGTAAGGAAAAAATGTGGCGAATCGATTACTTTCGTAACCGGGTATCCGCATAGTTCGATGTGCGAGTGTACGATATGATCGGTATGGCAGCGTGAGCGGGTTCATGGATGCATCCATAGAGAAAGATTTTTAGTTAGCATTCTGATATTACTACATTTCGGTCTGGTTAAGTATGTTGGTTTTAAGTACTGTGTCTGAACATTTGGGACTAAAACTAATTGCGAGCAAAAGCTACACCCTAATCACTCGACACGGGCCGGGACAACAACAATCGGCGACGGGGAATCTAGTGGCGCTTACTTCAGAAGCTCCATTTTTGCACTACAGTACTCCTGAAAAGCTTTCTGCTCAGATGGTCCTGAAGGAGTCTGGCTGGGCTGCTCCAAACAGGAACGAGAATTGTGTGGTTTAGTCCTTATACTAATAAGTAATATAATTGACATAGCTTAGATTGGTGAGATACGACAGTGAGATCAGGGGAAGATGGCCTTGTTATTATAAACGGCTGACCAGCAATTGTTACGACGACAGTTTCCTGGTTAATTACATGTAGTACAACAGCTTTTGCTAAAGATTTGCGCTTACGCGGTCCGAGCTGAGTAAACGGGAATGCGGTACTGCCTGTGACCGAAATATCGTTTACCCATCCATGTACACGAGTATGTCGGACCTTTAGCCGCTGCTGTACAATCCTTTAAAAAAGTTTAATCATAAATCGTGAACCAAAAGTTTTCTTTGAACCGATTTTTGAAACTGGCACAAAACATGCTGTTTTCATGAGGACGGCTCTTTAACTACCGAAGGTAATACAGCATCCCGTGTTGTCAGTTCAGGTCGCACATTCCCAAAATTTCTGTGATAAAACACAGTGATCAATCGTCTTGAAGAAAATTAGACCGGTGTCGGAGGGAAGTTCATTGTTGTGCATGACAGGTTCCTGCCAAACCACTCCCTGTATGAACGGAGGAATATGTCTGAGAACCAGAGATTGCCAGTACGTGGAAGTTAAGTTAAATATTAAGTGATGGATTGATAATCCTTCCTGTCCAGGTGCCCAGATAGTCACGTAGGTAAATATTGCCAACACGTGAATCCCTGCTACACAGCAACGCTGACCACGCGGCGCTGCTTCAACGGCGGCAACTGTACGGTGGATTTTCCCGGAAATGCTTTCGACTGGCCGTCTAGGCGTTGGTCTTCCGACTGGCCGTCTAGCCGTTGGTCTGTCATCGACTCGATAACGGTCAAACCACGCTTCCGCTGTGAGTGTCGCCTGGGCTTCTCGGCGTCCCTCTGTGAGATTCCCATTCCAAATGTGTGCGATTCCGCTCCCTGCGAGAACGGCGGCCGGTGCAATTTGGTGTCGCTGACGGAGTACACTTGCGAGTGTCGACATGGATACAGCGGAGAGAACTGCAGTAAGGTTAGTGCGGCTGTATCTTTATCGAAATATGTCCGAATTATTTAAAGCTACGATTGAGTTCAGTTTTCCTCAGATTTTTCTTGCCTTTTTTCACTGTCATTCTTTCTTTATGAGAAACGTTTTTTTGGTTCGAGTGTCGAAGGCGGATGAAAAATAGTGTATTGCTTACCCAACACCAGAGGTCCGGGTTAATTATCACAAAGTTTGCAGCTAAGGAGGTAATAACTGGGAAACGCCGTCGAAAATTATGAGAATATTCGCGTATTCACTGACAGTTGGCCGACTTACGAGCGGCCCCAAAAGGGCAAGACCGTGCAGCGCTTCAGCATAATATTATCACGTTTTTAAATAGCTATAGCCCAAACCATGCATGTATGATATCAGTCGATGATCCCAAGTGAATGGTCTACACTCTACAATAAACTTGATCCATCTTGTTATTAACTGTTTAATTTCAAATGTCACATCGCTTTACGGTCAAAAATTACGTGTGAAGTTAATGCGAACATGCTAATGCGAAATATTATTCAGCAACGCTTCTATTTCTGTAATGTTACGGTCGACAACCTTTTTATACACACGTACACTAATTTTCAAAAATATGACCTTCATTTAAAAAAAGTAAAAAATCAAAACTACATAAAACAGACCAATACCTAGGATGTATTCATAGCAGATAACCTCTGTAGGTGGATTACTGCGCCTCATCTCCGTGCCGCAACGGCGGAAGCTGCAAGAGCCTTGAAACCACCTTCCAGTGCCAGTGTCCCAAAGGCTTTAAAGGTGCAAAATGCGCCCACGACATCAATGAGTGTGTCAACCAGAATCCCTGCCAAGAAGGTGCCTGTGTTAACACCTACGGAAGCTACCGCTGCTACTGTCCCCGCGAGTACACCGGGCGGGACTGTGATCAAATGTACGTGACATGTGGAGCCAGCCAGTGTAAGAACGGGGGACGCTGTTTTACGGACAATCTAGATAAGTACACCATAAAGTGCGAGTGCCAGCCGGGATTTGCCGGAAAATACTGTGAGGTCAACACTGACCAGTGCGTGAGGAATTGGTGCGAGAACGGGGCCAAGTGTATTGGTAAGCACTTTAAGCAGAGATCGAACTGAATTGTCAATCCTTTTTTGATTGGTTGTCGGCTTTTATCAGCGACATTCAATGTTTATTCAGAAGTGTTAAAGTAAGTCTTGTTTGTGTAACAGTAAAATAATGCGCAGTCAATCATAACAGCGGAAATTCCAATTCATCAGCCGAGTAAAAATTTAATTGCATTTATACCTTTACAAATTTCAGCATTTAAGTGCATTTGAGTTCAGCTGAATATTGTATTTTGCACTACATTTCTAGGGTAAGTTGTGTTTTTGTTATATTCGATAAATTATTATCTATCATTTTGCTTATGAAGTCGTCACGTTATTCACAATTAGCTGTTTCAAATCACTGGCTTCCTGACATGGTCAGCTGCGAAGGACAGACACAGGTATGGAACCGGGGTGTTCTGGGTATCTACAGGCTCGACAACAGCGGTTGTGGATCCGGACGTTTACAGTACTTTATTTTATGGCCCTATAGCCATTTCCTTTGAATAATTTTCTCTTTTCTTGAAGATGATTATTATAGTTTCCGCTTACTGATCTTTGTTATGTAGACAATTACGCTACGTTTGACTTAGCTGCCATAGTTAACGAAGGTTCGTTGTCCAGCATGTTTTGCAAGTGATTTGGTCTTTCGTAGACCACTGCATGGGTAATCACTGATTATGAGTGATTACTAATCACCAATCAGTCACTCATGGATCTTTGTCGGTTCGAGTTACGAAGCAGTAATTCGAGCTAATTAAATCTCACCTTCCCTTGACACCTTGTGTTTTTTCGCATAGCTACTCATCTACTTCCATACACTTGAGCCTCACAAACGTTTCCATTGTCTCTTTTGCAGGCGCCGTTAAGGGCTACACCTGCCAGTGCCCGCCACAATTCACCGGCATGTACTGCGAGGAAGATGTGGACGAGTGCCAGCAGATCCCACAGCCCTGTAAGAACGGAGGGACCTGCTCGAACGCACACAATGGCTACTCGTGCCTGTGTCTCCCCGGGTTCAGCGGGAAGAACTGCGAGTCGAACAAGAACACGAGCTGCTCTCCTGTCGTGTGTCTGAACGGGGGCACGTGTCATGATCGGGGCAGTTCGTACTACTGCGAGTGTCCGCTGGGGAAGACGGGCTTGTTGTGTCATCTGGATGATGGATGTGTTCCGAATCCCTGTCATGGGGGCGCCACATGTACGACCAGTATTGTGGATGGGACGTACGCGTGTTCGTGCCCGAAAGGGTTCAATGGGACGAAGTGCGATCGGGATATTAACGCGGAATGCACTACGGGTATGTGACATCGTGGAAAAACAAAAATCGGAAATGTTCATGTCGATCTTCGGGTCTTGGTGCTATTGCGTACTCTGTAGATATGATAGATACTGTACGCCGATTCTTTTTGGTTCAATTGGACGAAGCACTGTCTAGCAATATTCACTGAGTATGATGTTGTTTTGAAGCCGTATTCAATGCAGTATATTATTGTGTCTGTGTGTGGTGAAAGATAATTCTGTTGTTGTTGCAGCGGAGAATATCTGCGAGCACAACGGACAGTGTCGCAAAACGCCGGACGGGTTCGCATGTGACTGTGCCAAGGGATATACTGGTTCGCGATGTGAGGCGCGCGTCAGCAAGTGTGTCGAGAATCCCTGTCAGAATGAAGGAACATGTTTCGATAAAGTCAGCGAATACGAATGTGCTTGCATGCCAGGTACGCGCAAACCGCAGACGGAAAAAAAGATTTTCTATCAACAAGATTTTTTTATAGATTGTTTCATAAGACCTAGTGGTTAGTTGCGTTCGTATTGCAATATTAGCTGCCAATAAATTTGTACTAGTTTACTAAGGGTTCTTTTGAATTTCCAGCAGTTGGTTGTTTCGACTTGTGGATTGAGTTGGTACATAGACATGTTATTACTGCTTAAAATTCCCACAAGGATTGGAGTCGGAGAAATTGTTTTTCAACTAAGATTTTGTACAGTTCATACAGGTACACTATGTATACCGCATTGGAACAGGCTTTAAAGGGGTCAACTGTGAGACCAAGGTCAACGAATGCCGGAACAGTCCTTGCTTGAACGGAGGGATCTGTCGGGATTTGATCAATCGTTACGAAGTAAGCATGCCCTTTTCTGTGTTTCCGTATTAGTTACAGTACTAACTGCGATTGTGTTGTTGTGCATAGTGTGTTTGCCCGTTTGGCACAGACGGAACAAACTGCGAGATCATGAAAACCAACTGTGACCAATCCCCGTGTCGCAACGGCGCCACATGCTTGCAATTGCCTGCCGGTCTAAGACGCTGCCTGTGCCTACCCGGTAAGTCAGCATTCGGTCAGTTTTTGTACGAATTTTATTGTAATAACATCGAGGCTGTTGTTTCTTTTGTCTGAGTCGAATTTGTGTTTTTCGGTCAGTTTTGTCATAATGACAGTGAATCTTTTTGAAAAATTCACACACTGGTTTTGGTTTTTGTTATCACAAAAAAAAACGGTTTTGACCGTTTTGCACACCTTTCGGAAGCGGTACATGGACCTTCAGGTTTCGAACTTGAACTGCATGGTTTTCCTTTTAATTTAATATCCCAATGGCGTGGTTTATTCACGGTTTACGTAACTGTTTGTTGCTTGATAAAAAAGTCAGTTTTGTAGCTTATAATTAGCACATAACCTCGCATGCTTCTATCGGTTGCTGGTTTGGTTTTGTGTATCCAAATGTTCACTGAGGTCTTTGAGACAGCACAGAGGCACTATGCTACGATTGTGACGGTCATTACTAATTTAATAGTGTTATGCTACGGGCGAAGATAGTGAAGTTTAAACAACTAACTTTCCACAAATGAGTCTGAGAACTATCCCAGGTTTTCAAGGCGAGAACTGCGAAGAGAACATCAACGACTGCGCCACACTGCCCTGTATCCACGGCACCTGCATTGACGGCGTGAATAACTTTACCTGTCGCTGTCAAGCCGGTTACACGGGTCCTAGATGCCAGGAGAGCAGTGTCCAGTGCACCGAGCAGCCGTGCCGCAACGGCGGTCAGTGTGAAGGGCGCGTGGGAACCTATGTCTGCTACTGTCCAACTGGCTTCGCCGGTGAGTCTGAAATTAAAAGAAAGTTTGAGAAATTGACGTTATATGCTGCTTGACCAGCTGGATCATTTGGCAATGGTCGGGTATTTTGAACTGGTAATTTCCGAATGTAATATACTAACAACCATGAGGGCACTGAATTTGCATTCGAAATTTAGTCTTGCTCGAGTTTTTCCGGCATTTCGAAATTATAAATTGGCAGTTTGAAGTACTGGGTTCGTTTCTGCGGTGTAAAACATTTGCTGAATATGTAGTGTTACCGTTAGCGACTTCAAATTATTATATAAGTTAATTAATTATTATACAAATTTAGATCGCAGTTTCTCATTCTCAGAGACGCATCGAGGAACTAAAGAAAAATAACGAAAAGTACGTCGAACAGGAAACATAAAACTTCTCTTACATTCTTTGTTTTTAGCAAAATAGAAGAGAATTTAGTTTTATTTAGTTTTGTTTAATTAAAATGTTTCTAAAGTGCACATACCGTATGGTACCGGTGGTTTTAGTTTTTATAGAACAATCTGGTATTATGCAGGTGCAAATTGCGAGTTAAAGTTGAGGTCCGCATGTCGCCCGAGTCCTTGTCTGAACAACGGAGAGTGCCTGGTTGATCCGAATCGGCCGCCGGGAGAGTTCCGTTGTCAATGTGCCGAAGGATACACTGGACGGACTAGCAGTGACCTATTCCAACCAGTTGTCCCCAAGTTCGTCTGCCCGAGAGCGGATTGTGCTGCAGAAACTAACAACGGAAAATGCGATGTGAGTTTGAATTATTTGGAAGGCTTATAATTAGGATTAGTTTAAAATAGTGTCCGATATAATTTAGTCTCTAAATTTTGAAATATAATATACTCTTTAAATTTAACATATATAATTTATGGAATATATAAGATAATTTAGTCTTCAAATTTTGGACATTTAGGTAAAATGTAATAACATTGACTGTGAATTCGACGGAGGGGAGTGTTCACTGGGAATGAATCCTTGGCTGAACTGCACTGTGAAGACCCGTTTACCGTGTTGGGATTATTTCCGCAATGGGCGATGTGATCGGGAATGTAATATCCCGGAGTGTATGTTTGACGGATTCGAATGTGGAACACCGCTCGGCGTTTGCGAGTGAGCGGAACTATGAATTCTCCATAAATATTTTTTTCTACAGTATATACGTAGAACTTGTCAATTTAACCTTGAAAATCAGAAACATAGATAAATCATCCAATGCAAATCCGAACACTCTGAAACAGGCAGCATTGAAAAAATCAGAGAAATTCCATACTAAATTTGATAAATCAGCCTCATATGTACATGAACAAATATGGTCACCTGCAAGTGTCCAAGCAAAAAAACTGTCTAACTAGCATTTCTGCTAAAAATACTTCAAAAGTGTTGTTCTAATCGTCAGAAAATAATCAGGAATAAGACAGCGAAAACTGTTCTCTTGGACCGGAAAGAGTTGTAAACAAAGTAATGTTTTTGCAGTCCGGTATATGACGAGTATTGCTCCATGAACTACGGTGACGGACATTGTGATGTCTATTGTGACACCGAAGCCTGTGGTTACGATGGACTGGACTGCGTCGAAGACCCGGCGAAGCCAGTTGAAGGCATCTTGATTGTCATTGTCAAAACCTCCGTGGATTCATTCCGGAACAATTCGCATGCATTCTTGCGCAGACTGGGTCGAGTACTACGTAGTATCCCCAGTATCAAAAAGGACGACAAGGGAAACGACCAGATCATGTCCTGGAGTCTCAACGGGAGCACCGCCTCATTGGTATTGTTGGTTTGATTTTTCCAAAAATCTAGTTTTCGTTTTTTACATATTCTCTTGCGTTTGTTGTTGTTTGATCCGGTCTGTATCTGGTTTGTGAAGAAACTGTACAGCTGGACGGTTTTACTCTAAAGGTATTGAAAACCGTGGTGTAATGGGCAATACGACGGGTAGTTAATGGAAAAAGAGACCAATAGTATTATTCAAATATAAACAAATGCGCAATATCGGCTGAATTTTTTCAGTGTTAAAAATTCCATAGAGGTATGCACTGTTGTTATAAATGTACATATAACATAAATACTATAAGTTTTACGTCCGAATTCGATGCTGGAAAACGTTTTTACAGGGCGGCCGTATACGTCCAGCTGGACAACCGTAAATGCGTGTCCGATTGCATCCCCAACGCTGACGCCGCCGCCGCCATTTTAGCCGCGTCCGAACAACGCGGTGACCTCAACCTGGGCCTGCCGGTTTACTCGGTCCAGTCCCAGCCCGACAAACAAGTTGCCGGCGCCTCGGAATTGCACGACAATCTCGGTTGGCACGGAATCCTCTTCGTGGTGGCTGACGTCATCGCGGGCGTGGTGGTTATTGGCCTCATTGCCGGCCTGGTGTTTACGTACAAGCGTTACAAACGGACCTTGTCGAATTATCAAAATATTATGAAGAAACGTCTACAACAGGGATGGGATGCGTTGACGGTCAGTTCGTACGACGAGGATGAGCCGGTCGTCCAGGGGACGAAAGCGGACGATCGACAGTGGATGCAGACGCAGTTCTGAGGCGGCGGAACTGAAGGGACGGAGTGATGTGACCCGTTGAACGACCGTGACCTCTGATGAGTTTCTGGCTTTCCTGTCTAATCTTATCTTCTTACGTCTAGCCTTCTTACTTCCCTTTTTTATGTCCGTTCATATTTGGAATTTAGTAGAATACAACTGGGGCAACGGGGACAAGTTTTTTATTTTCAATTTTGAATATTTCTTTGTGCCAAACAGTGTAGTCCGGGCTTTTGCCATTAAACACAGTACAAGCTTTTCAGAAGATCCAGATGTTCGTTGTCCAATTAAATTTAAAGTGAATTTAGAAAACCGTGAAGAGAACAGGAAAGTGTCGTCTTTAGTTTCCAAAAGGGCGGATAAGTATTTCGCGCAATTATCTAGCCAGTAGCCATTCAATGTAGGGACGCGTCCGGGCTTCATAAAATTTCGTAACCGCTTCCCCCTGCGCAGTTTAAGCCTAGGAGCCAGCCACTTGCCCGCAGTGCATTTACGTATTGCCTTAAAATAAAACACAGTAAATTAATAAGGTAAATTATTAAAATAAATTACTAAAGGTTCTAAACGAGGGCTCTATTTTTCTGTTAATTTCGACGGGTTTGTGTATTTTTTTTGTCAACCGGCAGGATACCTAAAAAACTGAATAATTTTTAAAATATTACTAGTCCCCTGATTATCGAAGGAACATCTCTGCTGTCAGTAAGATCTGGAAAGAAATACGATTTCTGTGATGACCTTGATGTTTTTGTGATGATTTTGATCTTTCATTATAGACCACTGTATTAAGACTTCGTACGCAGTAATAACTTTTTGACTGTTTGTACTGACACCCAAGCAAAACTGTCTTGCTCACCAGATTCTGTAGGTTTATTGGTATAAGTCGCTTTCTTATGCGAATTTCACATACGAAAATGTTTACTTGATATTAGCATGCACGATGGCAAACTGTACCAGAAAATGATATGTGCGAGTTTATCGTAGAGCAACAGCATGTATTTCATCATTCGCACTGCCAGTAGGTGCTTAGCCAAGGAAGATTGCTAGGTAGAACACTTTGCAATATTTAATACCGGCCCGGTAATATCCCTTCTACGTGTTTTTGAACAAAACCTAATTACGTAGCAACTTTGAAAAAATGTTTCGTTTAATTTTATTGCATTTCTCAGCTATATACTAATTCTGCATTAGTGCGGCGTACTTGTCCAGGTCCCGAAGGGATGGAGCTAACGGACAGACACGTTGATTGTTTTATTGCGCCGCCGGTACATGTAATGCCAACGATCTCCGCAGTGACATTCTGTTAGCGAGAAACTCCCACATTTATTATTACAAGTGTGATGGAACGCAAAACGAATTTTCGGTCTCTGCGTCAAACAGATACAAGAGCGACGCAAACATTTAGCCACTGTGTGGAATATTCCACATACATATTGTAATGTCTCGAGAAAATGTTCTATAATATTTGGAAGTCGTTAATCTTGGACAATTGTTGGAGGAATAACGTTAACTTTTCATTTCGTACACTACTTTGGCATGCACAAATGGCAGTTATATAATTATGCATAACAATGTGTTAATCAGGTTAAATAAACGCCTAAAATAAACTTATGGTCTCCGGTTAAATAAATTTATGGTCTCCGCAGCATAGAGCGGACTGCATAATTGAAAAGTGAACAAGCGGCGATATATGCATACAAGTAGATTTATTGTAGTAAGTAGTATACGTAACTAACATGCGCACAGGTAAAAAACAATTACTTGTTATATAAAAGGACACATTAGAAAAACATTACAGTAAGTAAAAAACATTTAAAATCTGTACAGACTCTACTGGAAATGATTGTACGAGATCTAGGGAGAAAACAATATTAATATATTATTAATCATAATTATTATTAATTATATTTATTATTAATTATCATTACTAATTATTATTAATATTAATTCTCATTATTAATTATTATTAAGTACTTTTCGCGGTATGCTAAAGGAGTGTCTATCAATCAAAACAAACATCCGCAACGTACAGCTTATGTAAATGCGCATCGTTCCTCGACCCTCGACGACTTTCTTACAGAAATACCATCACGTACCTAGTACGCTACAAATGTTACAGCTGGAAAAATATAAAAACAGCCACCTACAGCATATGGTTTCATTAAACTTTATCCCAATGCAGAGTTGTCGTGCATTATGTATGCTAATCCGCCAGCCTACCCGCGTCATACAGTTAAATATTCCTCACATTTATTTTTATCCGGCTACGATTCTACCTGGGATAACAGCGGCTTGTTGTGGTTTCATTTCGCAACATGATCCGGCCTCGCTCCATATACAGTGATGGCGTTATATAAGCCGATATAAGACACAGTTTTCACCAATTATTTATTTATGTCTGACGCATCGATTATGTAGTATGTGTGTCGGCTAATCACGGAATAACAACGGGTGTAATTGTCTTTATAATACATTGGTGTATATCACACATTTCAATGATTAATAACCTGGGCTGTGTTTTGTTGCCGGATGTGTCAGTCGCACCGTGTCGATGTGTTATGTTGTGTCAATAAAAGTCAATTTTCCGTTTGGGTGACAGATCGACAATTATTTTTCTGTCCGGTTCTTCTTCTGATTAGCGTGATAATGACCTCCCTATTGACGATTCTTATCGTCCTGACGGCATTCGTTGTTTGTCTTGTTGTCCAGAATGTGACTGGGGTTCGATATTATCCTAAAAGGAAACCGTAAGAAAGTTACTATTAATTGCACTTATTATAGAATAGATTAAACTCTATATACCTCGAAAAGTTTTATAATTTCGTGGACACGTTTTTAGCGGATATTTCCCTTTTCTCTATAGTCAAGCAATTTTTAATGATAAAACAGAAATGTTCTATTGTAGACAATCAGAAAAAGACCAAGTGCTACATCATCCAAGGAGTTTTATGATACGCCTAACGCGGGTGGGAGGGAAGACTTCGAACGTGGGGTAAGTCTGTGTACCGCGTACTTCTAGGAGTATTTTCGTATAGTTTAAATATAAATAAAAGTAAATTAAATAAATAAATAAACTAAATTATAATTAAATAGAATTTAAAATATAAAAGTAGTAAAAAACATTTACCTGCATTTTATAACCCTTTTACAATTACATAAGTTACATTTCTGATAGGTGACTTAATTTTTACTTTCGCACGATATCAAAAATTTACGGAGCGAACAGACTTCGTTAAGTGTCGTTTCGGTCCGTTTAGTTCAAACTAATGCAGCTTTCACAACTGTCTAAAAACGGTTTCGATGGACCCGCGTGTACGTATTTAATTTGTGGTGTCATGCAACAAGTCGGAATCCGTGCACGGTACTCCGCATTTCCAGTCCTGTCACTTAAAGTCTTCAACATTTGGCTAGCTTTAACGCAGAAGGAAAAAAAATACACCTAGTTACACAATCGGCAAAAACAGAGCTCATTTTTTAAATCGGAGCGTGCAGCCAGTCTCTTGGATAAAGGTCAATCTTCGTTTAAAGGGTGCATAAAATTGTGCTAAATGCATGCTGTATTGAGCGTACACATAATAATTTGTTATTTAAGTCAGAATTCACATTGCAACAGCATTCACAAACTTTTTCGTGAATGCTGTTGCAAGGACATGGAACTATGCATTAATAATATTATTCAGAGAACACAATATACAGCATTTGTAAAGAAAATATCTAAGTATCTACAGCATCATTACGGATATTTGCATCTTCCAGTAGTCTGCTGTTTCCAGCTGTGTGCAGTACAATTAAATATAGTACTGCCGGCATAGTTGTTGTTATTGTTAGTTATTCGAGCTTCCACTAATTGTTACAGTAAAGCGTATATATAAATATGCTTCCACGTACAATGTGTGCTCCCGTTAGTCCCATATCATTATGTACGCGACAGCATGAGATTACAATAAAAAACGTGAGAAATCGTTTTCTTCGGCAGACTGCTCGATAGCTTCACGGTTTACGGTAAATTATTACATAATTATATAAGTGACCTTGAATCGCGTATTTATCCACAACGGAACGTGCACATAAAAGCGTACATACTGTACCGTAGAAGTATTTCATAAAAAGTACAACTATTATTGACACAATTATATTGAAATAATTATATTGAATATATGTTATGTTGAATATATTATATTAAATATATAATATATCGAAACATATATAGAAAAAGGATTTCCATAAAGAGTATTGTAGCGAAACTGAAACTGCTACGTACAGCCAACATGTTGACGTACGAATGCCAACGTTAACGGTGTACGTATTATATCAACATGCTCTGCTTCTGTACATTGTGAAAACATTCCACAGGAAAACGGTTGACGAGGGCTACGGTCTGAAAACCCTCGGCTTTGGAATTAATCGTTATCACCACGGAGGTGTAATTGGCCGGCTATCAACTGCGTTGGATTCGGCAAACTCGCCTTACGGTAATTATTCCACAATTTTTAGTGACCCTTGAACGTAAATGTCTGCGTTCAGGTTACGCACCGGTGGTTAATTAGTCCTTGCCACGCAGTTGACGTAAACGCAGTACAATCGTTTCTTTGTGATGACACAATAACGATGATTATACCCAGAAGTTTAAAAACAAATTTGAATTTAACCATGCATCACACATAAAAATTTATACATTTAAATTCAATAGCAGTATAATCTTGTCATTATTCTTCTGCTGATTTATCACATACGTATCTTTTCTGATTTTGCAGCACCCGGAAGATAGCAGCGCTGGCGTGAAAAGACCGGAAAAAAAACTGCTTCCAGTACCAGTATTTTGTGCGGAGTCCTTGGGTGGTCTTGTCCCACCGGTCATCATAAATACTAAAATTTTCTGGAGCTATTCGTATGAGAACATGCGGAAGAA
>JAQGAU010000279.1:0-32088 GCA_034698045.1 Paramacrobiotus richtersi
AAAACAACTGCAAATCCACAAGCTTGTAAAAGAGAATTCGAAAACTTATATGGTCCGGAAGAACACGAAAATTTCATCGTTGATAAAATTAAACAGATATCATGTATCATGTATGCAAACTGCTGATCCCCGAGTGTATTATTACGATCGAAACAATTACGAATCCAAACATCTTTTCAGAGGTTTGGAAGGGGGCGCGAGTATGGACCCTGGCCTGTGACTCGCAGGCAGCGTCAAGTCAGCTGAGGATTTCGGAATTGGTGTGATTTATGAATTTTTCCATATCACAGGAAAGGATCCTTCGTTTAACGCAGACATAAATATTAATTTTAATGGCAACAATATCGATTCGCCGGCTGTTTGCAAAAGTCTGTTACTGATCTCAAATAAACTGCTGGAAGTCTGCGGTTTAATTTTTATCAATTGTTCAAGTATTATCTGATCGGTTATTTCAGAAACCTCGCTGTTACTCGCCGTGATTTCCAGATTAGAAGACACGCAGTGATTTTCGCAAACGGATTGAGAGCCACAGTGCTGTTCGTTGAGCAGGTTTGCCTTTTAAATTTCACTGCCAACTAGACGACAGTCAGGCGCCTTCAGTGGCGGCAAGCCGGTTATGTCAGTACTACACTTGATGTAGTTCCAAAATTTTCTGGGATTGTTACGATACGAGTGGGAAACGTCCACAATATGCATGCGTTCACATCTTTTTACATGTAGTTCAGCTTTTTTTTCCAAAATCTTCCACTTTAATTTTGATGAGGACTGTAGCGACAGGTTAGAGCAACGGTGGTAACTGCGGAACGCTCGATCACGTGCCTGTACCAATCTTCTGACTTCTGCTGGATATCGTTATTAGGGGACACTTCCGCTAACGTAACCGACGAATGAACAAATTACACAGTTTTCTTGAATCAAGAGGACACGCCTGCCGTGGCCTAGAAATCTATCTATAAATTATGACTATGATGTGACATCATTGATGTCAGCATGCGCGTAGAGCATGCATGTACAGCTAACAGGCTGTCTTATATAATGTAGCCGGCTGCGCTCGACTCAGTCAGTCTACCAGGTGAACATCCACATTTTAGCATCTTACTGTACCAGTTGTAAAAAAAAGTGAACTAGCGGGATTACACCCCTACGAGTATACTACTGTGCTACTGGGCAATACTTCCGGTAACCGTGACCGACGGGACGGACAACTAAACCATTAGCACTGAATCTAGAGTATCTCCGCTTCGTTTTGATCGATTTTGCAGTATGTTTCAGTATGTAAAAGCCACAGCGACGCTTCGCGTCTCCGTTCTTGGTGTAATGGTCACTGTTTCTCCGTTTCGTTTTTCTGGTCACAGTATTTTTGGGCTTCGTTTTTGGGTTTCAAGTCTTCCGTCGGTCTGATCCAAGATCACGAACACTGCCTATGGTCATACCAACTCATACTCCTCAAAATCGCGCATTGAAAATCATGGCTCTACGGCTAGTCTTATTCAGCTTTGTACGCTGCGCTGTATCTGCGGCACAATGGTAGTTTGAATACGATTATTTCCACATCTCTTTTTACTTGATACAAATTTTCTAGGCAAATTCATTTTCAGTAGAGCACAAAGAATGATATCATGCGAACACTTATCAAACGCTTTTGAACAGTCCAGAAATAGTGCGTCAACCTCAGAACCACTAGCCATGAAGTCTTTAATCGTTTTAACAAACAATTTATTTAAATTTAAATTCAATTTATTTTGTTTTAATTTGGCTTTATAGCCTTTGCAAACTGGACTTAATAAGTTAATATTTTATAAATATATATCCCACCAACGCCCACCGATGCCAGTTTAGCATCATGGGGATCCCATTTTTTGTACACGAACCTTGTCTTCGGATTGAGACTGAAGGTTCAGAGGAAAAAGATAAAAATCTTTGAGTGACCTAAACTGCACGGACCGGAGACCAGGTGAGCTTCGAAAATGGTCATTTCCCGGTTTTTTGGGTTCTTCCAGCTTCTTCCAGACTTTCAAGCGTTAGATTTAGTAAAAATAACTCTGAAATATGTCAAAAAGTGCACTTTAGGTACTCTACCAAGTGAGATTTTCGAACACAATGGTCTTTCAACTATTCTGCCAATAGCTAACCATGTAGTCCATAATGCCCTGTTGTTTCTTGCTTTAGTGTATGTTTGATTTCAGCTGTACCGGTGTAACTTGCATGTGCTATATCTAGCTCCAGCGCGCTGGTTGTTGGACCATGGTCGATAACCATGATCGCGCAAGCGGTCATTCCGTATAGGACCTGTTCCGTAAATGAATAACGAAAGAACTTTGACCAGTTGTCATGGTTATTTAAAGGAACACAAACCAGTTCAGAAGAAAATGCTTACTATGAAGAATATTATATCAGTATGTATTTTAATAGATAGCATCCAGAACGTATCCCAGTATTCCCGCAGTGGCCAGTTCTTAAATCTGCGAAGCGGTGAGCGACCTCCTATTTTATTTTCTATACTGGGCCACCCGGACTCGAAAAATTGCTCTGAATTAGTACGCACATGTATATTCAGTAACTTTGCTTGGCCCGTTCCATGTTGACACGAAATTCTTGGCTTAAGGTACGGAAGCACCGCACCGGTCGCAATATTAGTGCGGTAAAGTTTGTGCCGTACGCAACTGGCACGGCACCGACCGTACCGTAGATACATTGTCATACGGTCTGTTGTACCGAAGGCGTAATCGTAAGTCTTTCACGATTTTGAGTGCGCGATAGCAGTCCTGCTGCCGAGCGGTTTTCTAGCTTAAACGGACGTGCCATTAATGACCCGCACACGAATCTTTGTCCTGAAAACTCTATGACTAATTAATTTTGAAGCAGGATCTGATTAAATAATAAAGTGCCGTATCTGTTCCGTACCGTACTGTAGCCTGAAAAGCAATCTGGAACCGTAAACGTAAAAAAGGTTTTGAAAATGTGCCGTAGTCGACCGTAAGCCGTTGACCCAAAGAGCCCTGCCGAGCCGTCTCCGTACCGAAAATTGCTACGGAAAATTGCCGTGGTATCGCAAGGAGTGCTGCCGCTTCCATCACACAGATGTAAACAGTGCGGTAGACGGCAATTGAATGTTTTTGACAGTGAAAGATGGACGTTGATTTCTTTTTGTCCGTTTATGCGCGCAGTTCCCGGTTTCTACTTACCCGCAAAAAGTTTGGTTTAGTTGATCTGACCAGATTCTGCACAGTACCTAATACTCGGTTAGTGCACTCGCTGTTTGCGGGCACTGGTGGACCGAAGCGAGCAGAAATTACACCAGTGTATATCCTTTTCAAGAATAAAAGTACTGTCAACCTTTATCACACACCGATGAACAGTAAAAAGCTCAAAATTATTAAACCAAAAGGCTCATTCTAGCTAGCTCTGTCTTTCTCTGTACGGTTGCCTTTTTCATTTTGGTCGCTTGGAGGACCGCGGAAGGGAAGGTTGGCACAATAGCTAGCTCAGTTCCAGTTTTTACCCGAGAAAGGCCAACATAGAGCAGACCAGAGGCAAATTCTTTTTTCCAATATGCACAACTGCTTGATCGCAAATAATTAATCCTTTTATGTACATGCCCGCGATAGAAGAAATTTGGTCCTTGAGCACTTCTCAGTTTTGTCTTGCCACTGAGTGGTTATGGGCGATACTGGAACGCAATTGTTGGCAAACCTTGGCCAACAAACGTTGGTTTTGTGGAATATAGAGGACGCGCACTCTGTTTCTGTGTTTATGTTATTTATTTATTTCTTTCTTTATTTATTATTATTTGTGTATTATATTATTTACTAGTGCAAGTTCTCTCTGTCGTTTGCCCTTAAGGACAAGCGAGCAAAGTACCCGGTACTCGAGTACTCCATCTGTCGGGTTCGCCAAATGTGTACTCCATCTGTCGGGTTCGCCAAATTCTGTTTAAAAAAACGCTCGCTTCGCTCGCTTGATTTCGCAATACTTCCGCGACCGACGGGACAGACAAATTATCCAGTTTTGTGGAATATAGATGCCGCGCCCTCTATTTTTGTGTTTATGTTATTTATTTATTTCTTTATTTCTTAATATTTATTCATTGTATTACTTATTACGCAATACTTCCGGTACAGTGACCGACGGGACAGACAAAATGTCCATTTTCACTGAATATAAAGGACCTTCGCTTCGTTCGATTATTATTTCTTAATCATAATGTTTATTACGCAATACTTCCGAGACAAAATTTCCATTTTCATTGAATATAGAGGACCTTCGCATCGCTTGGGTCGAAAATTACGCGAAAATTTAAAACAAAAATAAGGCACTTACGTCCTGTTGTTACTGATCTTCAGTTCAAATTTTCAATTGTCGAATTATAAGCGGCTTTTGACACAATCTGAATACAAAGCTTCCAAATCATGGGTTTTCGCTCAGTACTGCAACAGATGCTATTTTGCAGGATTTCATCAAACGATCAAGGTTATGTTTTACCTATCGAACTGACTTCGAATTACGTATCGATCTGTGATTAAGTGCCTATCTGAAAAACAGTACGTCCCAGGGCATCACCAATTTTAAAAAATATTGGTCCGCAACCTTTTCTCCATTAGTTAAACTTTTGAGTTACAACCTGCGCAAGTATACGCAGCACCCGGTAGCACGAGCTAGAGCAGTGTTTTCCACGATAATTTAATCTTCAAACTAAGCAACCTAAAAGTCAAAAGTTCACGTATCGTCACCATGGTCGCGCTTAATTGTACGAGGTATTTTTATACTGATGCAGGGGGCCGAAGCATCACCAGACTTAGTTCGAATAATAGTGCGTGTCGCTGCTTGATATCTTTGCACGCTAGTAGGAGAACCAGACTACAGAGGTGAAACATAAGCTGAACCACCCAGTTAGCTGAGAAACGAGAGTTTTTGAAAGACCAAAAAGCAGAGCTTCGAAAAACCAATATGCCAACCTCATGTCCACATTACCACCATCGTACTCGATTTAGTAAGATATCTCGAGCCTTCTTCAGGCAAATCGTTAAAGCGCAAACTGGCGGCAACTGGTTTTGGGATTTAGGATTAAGAGTTCAATAGCATTCAAAATTCAGAAACTTTTTTCATGCCCTTTCTATTTCTCACACTTATTTCAGACGACAGGTTTATTAACCAGAGTCTGCTGTTACTGTGTTTAGAGCCCGGCACGAGCCCTGAATCCACGACTCGGCTCGCTCGCAGCTCTATCTTGGCTCGCTCACTCGCTCGTGGATTCCAGACGCTTCAACTCAACTCGCTCGGCTCGCATAACAGAATGTGATTGGCAGGCTCGTCCGGCTCGCAGTCATTATTTTGTGTTCGAAGAATAATCAGTTTTTGACATGTTATGCACTGAAAAACTGTTTTCGTGCAATAGATAAATAAAACAGTCAACTTAACCGTAAAATCGGCCCTGCTGTCGTCAGAAAAGCAAGTTTCTATTTTTTTTTTCTGCAGAAAAAATTAAACATCTATTCTTTTAAAAATTAGCTCGTTCAGAAAGGTAAACCCAGCTCGCTCGGCTTGCTCGCGAGGCTGAATACTCCAGCTCGGATCGACTCGGCTCGTGTCCAGAAATCGCTGGCTCGCTTATCGTGCTCGCGAGCTGCCAGCGCTCGCGAGTCGAGCCGAGCCTCGCGGCTCGTGCCGGGCTCTAAAGTTTGTGTTATTACACAATACTTCCAGTAGCGTAACCGACGAACGGAAAAACTAAGTTTCGTTGAAGTTGGCAGTATTTTCAGTATATATAGCACTCAGAATTCGCAAGCTTTCTCCATGCACTTATGTCTTACACTCATTTCAAATGACATGTTTATATACAAGATGCTAGTCGGATACTCTTCCTTGTACTTTTAAACTTAAACTTAAACTTTTCGCTCAGCTCAGGTTGGTCCACACCCAAAACGTGCTGCGTCACGTTGGCAAATCGGCAATTATTCCCGCAAAATGGGTAAGCGGTTACGACCAAGCTAAGATGTCAGATCAGCGTGTTTTCACCTGACAGGTTTTGGGAAATACTATTTTGCGGCTAATTAGCAGGCCGACAACTGGCGGCCGGGTAGTGAGTCTTTAGCTTTCACTATACGTCTAACGTCGAAGCTGGCTGATTCTGGGTAACTCCATCACCGTTTTGATCGAATAGATTCCATCCCGATTTCTTGTTCCGTATCTGGTCGTATTTTACCAACTGACCAAGGAAAGCGACGCTTGGTGAAATAACGGGACGTCTTTCTTTCACATACCTAAAATTAACGCACATAAATTATGTACTTCGTCGCATGCAAAGTCATTGGAAGGATTACTTATATGCCGCTTCAAATGGTATGTCGTTTAAATGCATGAGATAACCGACGGCAACTGTTGGTGATCGAGATACGCCTGCTTTGCAATGCACAATCGCGCATCCGCCGGCACTCCTCGCGTTGTCTGCAAAACGGAATGGTTTGCTAGGTCCGAAATCGGTTTTGCCCGCAATGGCCGGTTGTTTCGCAATATTGTAAAACAGTTTAAACAGAGATGACGCTTATAAAGCTCTCATTTCTACCCAAGTTGATGACATGATACACAAGTAAACGCACATAACTCGGTAATCGCTCTCCGCTGATGCTGGCGATGAAGGCCCGAGCGATGTAACGCTCACAAATCCTAAAGCTGCATTGCCAGATCCGCGTTTGATTGTGTTCGGTTTTGCGAGGAGCTTTCCGCTTTAGTCAGTCTCTCACTAAGCGGCTGTATGGTCTAGTACTAGGTAAGTGCACTCGCTGTTTGCGGGCATTGGTGGACGGAAGCAAACAGTAAATATGCACATAGTTCAGAGAAAAATGTTATGGATATGTGGACGGTGGTCAAGAGTGTGCGCATGTGCAACCTGGCAGTGGCAGATACCCAACATTATTTCAGGTCGTCCCAAGACCGAAATCATTGCTGACCTCTATCACACTACCATACGAAGAACAGGACAAGGCTCAGAACAATTAAACCAAAAGACTCATTCTAGCAAGATCTGTCCTTCTCGGTACGGTCGCTTTTTTTTGATCGCTTGGAGGACCGCGAAAGAGAAATTGGTTCAACAGCTAGCCCAGTCCAAGTTTTTACTCGAGAATTACCAACGTAGATCAGTCCAGATGTAAATTTTTTTGCCAATATGCACAACGTTACCGCTTTATCGCAGGTTATTCCTTGGCCTTTGTGTATGGTAATGGCCTATGCCAGCGATAAAGGAAATTGGGTCCTTATGCACTTCTCAATTTTGTCTTGCCACTGTGTGGTTATTCGCGATATAGGAACGCAAATATTGGCAAAGGTGCGCAAAGGAAGAACGCCGCATTGCGCGTATCTCAGGGGAATCGCAACTTACCTATAAATGCGAACGCTTGCCGAAAATGACCCAAAAGTTTAGCAGAATACGTATCATCGACAGCAATCTGCAGGTAGTGCGAGTCCTCAATAAAGGCGGGTTTCTTGCATTCGCGGCTCACGTTCAGAACGTATGTGATGTTCCTGTGCTGCAGGAAAGGCGGTATAACAGCAATGGGTCTCACTGGCTGTCGAAGTACTTCGGCAAATGCTGCATGTTATGCCACATTTTCTACAGATCACAGGATATTGCCCACTCCGCCCCCCCAATCGCACTTGTACAATCGCACTTGTATAATATCATAATACTATCATATAATATCATAATAGTATAATATCATAATACAATCATAATATTCTTTTGGTTTTATCGTAGGGCAAGAGTGCCTCACAATAAACAAATGTTAAAATGAGTCAGTTCTCGCAGTTTCAAAACAACTGCAAAGTAACGTTGCGAACTGCAGCCTGAGCTAACGGCCATTTTCCCTCCACTCTTATACGATACAAGAAACACCTTCGGCTGCCGCCTCAGGGTTTCTCGAGATCTATATTCAAAATCGAATCGAATACACACTGTCCAGGTCCAAGCTATTCGTCCAAAAGGCATTCTGCCCTCTGAGCGGTTTGGCCGGCCACAAAGGATTTTTCGGTTTGATCAACGGCTGCAGATGTAAGGCATTCAACTTCGTTTCTAGGCATTCAGTCTATTTTGCTCGTCGGTTGTTTTTGGGCAATCGCTAGGTGATTTTTGTAAACTTTTCTGCGGCGTTTTGTTTTTACTTTTTGGCGACAACGATATGTGAATTCTTTTTACATGTTTTTTAGTATTAAACCATTTTTCCGGTATCTGCCTTAACGGGATCTTTCGGTTTGTTCGACGGTTGCGAGCACCTCGTTCCGTATTAAACACTTATACTGTGATACACTTTTTTCGATATTTACTTGTTCGGTTCCGCTCGGAAACAGGTTGCTAATCAGGAAAACTCGTTGAGAATGAACGGTAATGTACTGTAATACGAAGTATATTGGTATTACAGTACTTTTGCTTCTTCCTGCTGCGGTCAAACGTACGCTACGCATTTTGTCCGGTACCAGGTTAGACAATGGGCACGAAGCAAAACAATCAGCTTTAGTATTTCTGTCTCTGGCTAACGGTGAGCATAATCTGATACGTTGGGTCTGTTTGTATTCTTCCGTTCCAGCATCTTGATCAAATTCTCTTTTTTCGGCATTTGTCACTGCAAAAATTCGAAATAACATCCGGATGCTTTGCCCGTGTGTCACAAAATTCTTGGATGGCTTGTGCTGTTCACAGCGCTCAGACAGGGCTACCTGGATAAGACTTTCCAAATTTCCAATGACGCCGATTAATAGTTATTCAGACACCTTTTTCCAGAGTCCGCTATTCAGGTAATTTGCACTGTTAAAGGTTCCCGAATGAGAGACCTGCTGTTGGACGGGTTCCGGGACAATTGTGCGTATGTAAACTGCTCGCAAACTTCGTCGGGTAAAAGAATCTCGACGAAACTGATCACTTGATATCATTTGGCTAACGTGTCTAACCGACGCCAGCTAAGACCGGTGAAATTGTCCGGATGACCTTTAGAAGGTTGTCACCTGTGGGCATAAAATGTCGGCAAAGAAACGTGTTGATCTGAAGAAATTTACGCTGGTCGGATGTTTTGCAATTCGGACCCTGTTTGGAGTCCGGAGCTATGGTCTGTCGCTTTTACCGGTCACACCTGCTTGAAATCCTCTGTTGTGAAGAGCTGATTTAGAGTTGTTAACAGTGTTTAATTCAAAACTTGTTTGAGTTTGGTCAGGTTTATCGGTTGGATCCGTGTGTTTTGGTCGAAATTTGGTATCGCAATAACCGGTTTCGAGCTGTTCAAAGTTTTCGAACGATGTCGGTTTGACGGCTTAGGGAAATTGTTTGGGTTACGACATATTCTAATTCAAAAATGGGATTGGTTAATAGGATCTATTTTTTTTGTGTACGATTAGTTCAGTAGTGTTCGTCAGCAAGATTCGTCTTCGGACTAACCGATCAATAGCTAGGCTTTCTCAGTTTATCGAAACTTTTTTTTTGTGCAGTAATTAAAATTTAGTGGTACACACGGAAGTTTTTTTTGCCTCCTCTTTCTGGAACTTGATTGTTCAGACGGTTTGTTTGATCCGTTGTTTAGTTTATACTTTTATTTTCTCAGCAACCGTCAGTAGGAATTCGCGCTTGGGAAATCTTGTACAAAAGCTCGTTTGTATTCTTTATGCCGAGCATTGTGTTTACGTTTTTCCCGTTCAAAAGTGGAGATACTGAATAATTTTTTCGTTTAGCCATTCACACAGTGGTATTCTAACACTGCATGACAGTTGTTAATAGATAGTGAAGTGCTCTAAGCATTTTTCTCATCAACAAATCTATCTGTAGTAAAATTAATAATTACAAGGTGACCTTGACAGTTGAACATTAAATTGAACTGACCGCATGCCGGTAATATTTTTCTTGTAAAATGTCATGTGACGAGGTTTTCCGATGAGGGGAATCTAATGGTGTTATCGGATTTTGGTCGTGTGTAGCGGTTATTCAGATTTTGATGTTACGGGGCGGCCGTGCGTAATATTGATCTAAATTCTAGATACCCTGCAGAAAAATCACTGGTGGAAAGGGTGCATTGTTAAGGCTGGTGCGGTATCCCGTGATCCGTGCAAAGTATGACAAACCCTACAGCCTGTGCTGAAGTACGTATTTGAACTTACATCCCCGCGGCAAATTGCAAATAATTAATCGACCTGGTACTTACTTTCATGCTATCAAAACACAGGGCGTCCCGTTCAGATCCTAAATACACATCCGGAAGTATTTTGGTAGGTTCATGTTCAGGCGCGGGTGATACCGAAACCGTACAGATAGCCGCAGGACTATGCTCTGGATAATTTATTTCGCACAGGCCCGGGAAGCAGTATACAAATCCGGCGAAGCCACCTAAAGAAATGCTATTGCTTAGTGATGAGCTACATCAATCCGATTTCTCGTACCCGACTCCTACATCGGAAATTTCAGACATTCTCGTTTCTGCTGTTCACCACTTAGGGCTATATTCTATCCGGTGTCACAACGATTTGCGAAAACAAGGCAGCTGCGTACCTGTAAGGATCTCCAAAAGCTACGTTGTTGTCTATAATAACCATATAATAACCCGAAGGTGTGTTTCACTAAATTAATTTAAAATGAATTTCAAAGTTTTCGAAATTCATTTTACAATTTCAGAAACATACCTCGGGACTGAGAATGGTTCAGAACGAGTATCATATCTATGCGCATTTTCTGTATAAGCATAAACAAATTTGGATGAAACGCTGAATTATTTGAGAAGGAAATGTGCTTAAATTTTTCGCCGCTATCGCGCAACGGCCGGGCGTTGTGCGCAGAAACGGATTCACGGACGCTGTTTATCGGCGTTCTGGTTATTACTAGTTAATCGATGCTATCGATAGTTGTGCACCGAGCTCAGACACAGTATTAATTTTTATGGTCCGATGAAGTGTTGACTGTCATATAATTTTTTTATTTTTTTTAACTCTCACTTTATCGTTTAGTCGTTAGTTTAACCGTTGGTGCAATGTTTTCCTGCAACCGAGCAAGCATAGCTAGCTTCGTCAAGGCAGCACTTCTCTGGACAGCTTACAATTAATTTTCTAATTTATTCCAATTTTCTGTCTACTGCATAGTGGCAATGCCTTTGTGATTTACTTAGTTTAACAATTTATTTAGATACCGCCGTCATTATGCCATATACTATAGGGCACACTCTTTTCACTCCCTGTAGCTGCTTCGACAGCGGATTTTACTGTGTACATGACACTTTTTACCCTCGGGTGTAAACCAAATATTATATTCCTATATATGTACTAAATATATGACTATATAAGTATAGTAAACACGTAATAAATCAATAAATAACTAGGTAATCGCACTCCGCTTTGCTGCGATAAAAAACCGAAGCGAACGGAAAATGGACTGATGCGTACTTACATTAAATTTTACAGTTTACAGCTGGCGGACTTACTGTTCTCTTCGCTTACTGTCTTTGACGCCCAAACGCGGCTGTTTAATTACTGTTTAATACTAGGCTAATTTTTTTTACTATGGATTTACTTTTTACTGTTGGATGGATTTATGGATTTACTGTTTAATTAGTACCGCATCACTGACCGCGTACGCACATTATGGCATAACGAGACTGACACAGACGGGCCTCTCTGTGCCCCTTTCCTTTAGATCTGAAGAAAGGGGCCCAGACAGAGCGGTCTGTTTCTGTCTTGCCACGATTATGGTGCGCAAACTGATGGCGTAACGCGCATTGTGCGCGATTCACGAAACAAAAGATTCTTTTTTTACGAAATATCCGCTCTTGTTCTATTAATAACTCATTTATTCTAAAACTTTTATATTGTCAAAAACTAATCAGCTCATCTACACCCCGGAATCTATCTTGTGTTAAAATTTGAGAAAGATCGGACAGAAACTGCTTGAGTTATCGCAATTCGCAGAAATGGTTGCCAACATCCATCTTTGCAAAAACCCTTGAACATGGAGGACCTCCGCTTCGCTTCGGTCGATAAGTATATAAATCCATACACTTCTAAACATATAAATTGAATGTATATAAACATACGAATATGTAAGCGCATGAATGTATAAACATAATACTTTGATGTTCCAGTTTGAAGAAAAACAGTACAAAACTTCGTATTAAACAAAACCAAGCACACATTGTTGTATGTCGCAAAAAACATGTGATTTCAAAAACATGAAATGTACGAATCCGAAAATATATGAATGTCTAAACACGTGAATCGATACATATATAATTCAATTAAAATTAGATATAGATCTAAAAATCTGTAAATATATGACACTTACAATTGTAGAGCTATAAGTATGTATGAAATATTAACGGTTGACGGAACATTAAATATCACACCCTACTCCCCACTGCTTTTGCTGTAGGGGAAAAATTTAACCATGACATCTTCGTTACGCCTGTTCTTCGATGTTTTGTTTCTGTACTAAATACGATCATCAGCTACAATAATTAGTATAACACTTCGCGTTTCCTTCATCATTAGTTGATCTTTTCAAACGATGGATCGCAAAAAAGAAAACCATTTGAAAGAATTAAGATGCCAAGAGAGCCAGGCTTCTCTGCGCTTGAAGGCCCATTAAAAGTTGACATACGTTTCCATAAAAGGCACAAATGCAAAGGCCAACGTTCGTGATCCATACCGTAAGAAACCATGATAAACAGAAGCGCTTCGCATTTCCTTCAGCTACCATGGAACCGCGACTGTTTGATATCATAAATCTTTCAAGATTTTAGGCTTTCTTTTGACCTAGCTCTATGGAGGATTGACTCATTAAGAGAGAAACCAAGAAGTGTTCTAACTTCTCGCAAATTGTCGTCGCATATTCAGTGTCAGACGGCAACAAGGGATCAGCCTACCTGTGTGGGCTATGCGCGCCATATGACACTAACTGCACATCGACAGAGGCGGTTCTCTGACTTTCTCTGTTAAATGTTGCGTTACGGTTTTCGCGGCGAAAAATTTCATCGATCGTCTATCGCATACGAGTAGTCATCTCGCTGCGCTCGGTGCACATAACAACCAACAACGAAGGCTGCTAAATAGCTTACAGATGCGCGGCTGCAGTGATTTCGCTAATGCTTATGACAATACACAGATTTTCCCCTTAACAGAATTACCTATCCGATTTTTTAATCGCCTAGAGCAGAGAATTTGCTGATTAAACTCGTTCTATTTGCTATATACTTTCATAAACAGACTTGGAACATTATGCCAAAAACACGAGCATGTTCGCATCAGATTCCATTTACTTACCCTCAAGCATCGCAATCGCTCTGAACGTTTGTGCGAGTTTTTGGACAACGTGGGAGACGAACTTATCTCGCGTTAGCTCTGCTACACTCCCGCTGCTCGTATCATATACGATTACTAGCTCAGTTCGTAATTCAGCTCCATCTTTCAGGCGCAAATATTCCAAAATCCGCACCTAGATCGCAAATAAGCATGACGGAGTGATTTTAACTGAAATAAACTTTGCAGCACCAGTTCGCTGTTTAGTTAGGTAACTTTTAGCTGGGCAACTTTAAGCCTAGAACGTTGACTGGTCCCCGCGTTGACAGCCCGCCGTGCGTTAACGGCTACTGTTGTTGCAGTGCAATCTTTACCTTATTCTGATCCAATCGCCGGCGCATAAGAGGTCCATTTGGTAGATGCAACGCGCTCCTGATATGGGCGCGCCTGTGCTCGTGAAAACTGCGCAAGTCAAGCAGAACAATCTGCAAGCAAAAACTGTTGCTGACAATACTTGCCGCGATTTGAAAAATCTACAAATAACGCATTTTATCTCTGCACTTTATTCCACTCTATGCATTTCTGACCCTTCGTTAGTTGAGTTACAATTGTCCATACATTCCAAAAGCCATGAGAAAATTGGAAACGGGTTCGGGTCTTCGACAACCTCAGCCTCAAATACGCAAATCTTCGGAAACAGGTCTTCTTATAGATGGGTTTTGCATCTATGTTGAAGATCTACTTCGGAGTGTTTTCATTCGAACTGGTCTCTTTGGTGGCCTTGGGCTTTAAAAATACTATACCGCTAGTGCATACCTTTAAGTGGTTACTAGATTTGATTTATTACCCTGCGGGCAAACCAACTGGCACGCATTATCTAGTCTGCAAGAAATACGATTGTAAAGGGTTTCCCTTACCTTTTTTGAGCGCTGAGAATCATTTAGTAATCGAGCAACGTCTCCTGGCCGGGCTGTGCTGACAGTGGCCAGCAAGACATCCATTTTTACACCTTTGGACGAATTTTGAGAAAGTCGTACAAGTAGAAATGGCACCGTTCACAACTCATGCGTGAACTATCTCGAAATCCTTAACGTTAGTATCTGTTAGGCAGTTTATAGAATACAGAAAACATGTTGTAATAAGTAGTCGAACTTCTCGAGAAGTGTTATCATGATAATAATTATGATCCCTGTGAAATTTACACTAACTCATTTAATTCGCCAGATACTTAAAATAGACGGAATGCACCATATCCGGTCGCGCCTTATTAACTGGTGCTTAGCGAGGCTATATCATATAGGTTGAGCTGAGCACTGAATGAGACGTACGGCTTGCCCCTCAGTCCTCCCTGCTCTTCAGTACAGCGACAAATCAGACTTACCCAGAGTGCGCTTACCGAGAGCGCGATCGGCGCCGCTTGCTAATGAGAGGATACATAATTCGCTGTCCACTAATATGCCGCACATACAGCAGACGCACATGGAGAGCAGGAGAGCAGTCGGCGCCGATCACAGATGAATAGGACTATAGTTCACTGTCCACCAAATAATATGCTGTATAAAACCGGCTAGTATGTAGATCGCTGTTACTGATAGCGCAGGCGGCGCCGCTTGCTATAATACAGAAACAAAACTCCTCGTTAGCTGTTTCGAGAGTATCTGCCACTTTGTAACCGTATGTTAATGACCCGAAGTCGTCAAACAATCCTGTATTCTGGTGAACTCGTAGAACAGAGAGAACATTCTTGTCACGCCGTACGTCTAATAATCTTTCTCGTTGTTTAAAATCTACAAAGAATACTCTTGTTTTTTTTTTTTGGTTTTTTGGTTAAGTTAACAAATCAAGTCAAAGTTACAAAAGACTTTGACTGTCAAGTCCTAGTATAATAGCAGCTTTTCGCTTGACTGAGCATTCTGCACGAGCTGCTGCTTTAATGATCGCAAATGTTCTGGTTATTCAGCCTTTGATTAACAATCGTTGAAAGTATGGACAGACTGCCTAATTTCGACCTGTTACAAGAAGCGGCGGCACCCTTGCTTCCATCATTCATTTAATATAAGTCATGGTGCTGCACTATTATGTTTCCAGCCCGACACTTAAGCATTTGGCACCATAGCGGTGATTACAATATTTTGATGGTACGTGCATATTCATTTTTGCAACACTTTTTGCAGCCTGAAATGCCGAAATTTGCTTTACCCTGTTCATCGGCCTTATGTACTGTAATGTTACGCGCTGTTAAACATTTTTCTTCACTGCTGTAATAGCCGTTCGCGGCCCGCGGTCAAGGTCAGACTCCGCCTCTGACCGCTCAAGCTCCGCCTCCGACCACTAAAAGCCTAAGTCTGACCACTATAACTCTGACCAATATTTCCAAAATTGATGTTTATGCCGTGTCGTCAGTCCTATGTCAAAGTTAATTGTACTGCTGCTGCTAACGCATTTGTTTCGATACAGTTAAGAATTATTCTAAAATAAATTATTCCAGGTTTAATTTTTGGTAGCGAAAATGAATGTACCGCACACTGAGCCGCCACGAAGTCGTAGCTGTAAAATGCAGCCATTCGAACGCCATTCGAACGGATTCGAAACAAAAGGACCATCGGCGCACTGCTAGGAAAACGTTATTTTAGTTCTTTTAAGCTTTCTTAGCCTATTATGGGATGTGAGATTGTCATACAGTAAGTTAATCAAACCAAGAGATGCGGCTCCTTTCCTGTACCATCTAGCGGTTAAGTAGAAATAATGGAGGAGTTAATGAATGTGTTATGGTTTCACAAATATTTTTTTGGTCAATTCGTTTCAGTCAGTTTTCAGAACAGGAACTAATCTCCTCGGTAGCCGTTAAGATCACCATATGCAATTAATTTCAGAATTTGAAACTTTCGTTTTTCTTTCGGTTAACACTGAATAGCAATGAATGGCAACAAAGCAAGAATACACGGACAAAGTACGTTCAAAAAATGCCATCTTTTAGTTTTTAGTTCGCCTAATTATATACGGCAACGACCAACGAGTGCCTCCTAACAATAAGTCCCAACGTTCTTATGTTATTAATTGTAATGGTACGAGGACTGCGTTGTGCTGTGCGCCGCCTGGATCACCGCGTGGTGCAACGCTCTACTAGGCTACGCTGCATACACAGGTACAGACAGCATAGGCTCTGAGTCGAAGGATTTAGTGGAGCATCGCACCACGTGGTCCTTATATGACTTCAACACTCATCGCAAAAATAGATGCTTCAATTCTAGATTTAACCCTTATATTAGTCATTCGAGTCTTCGATTTGTGCGCAAATTTTAGCAGTAGTCCCAAAACCCGTGTAAACTAGCACTTGGTCAGTCTGTGACCTTTGCTGAGTCTGATTCAGAATTTTAGTGGTCAGAGTCGGGTTTTTAGCACCTGCTG
Source organism: Paramacrobiotus richtersi (assembly GCA_034698045.1). Taxonomy (NCBI): domain Eukaryota; kingdom Metazoa; phylum Tardigrada; class Eutardigrada; order Parachela; family Macrobiotidae; genus Paramacrobiotus; species Paramacrobiotus richtersi. The sequence continues at coordinate 16,660 of JAQGAU010000279.1, forward strand.
TCAGAGGCGGAGTTTGAGCGGTCAGAGACGGAGTCTGAGTCTGACCTGCAGCGCGGGCCGCTGTTGGCAGAATGCCTTGCTACTGAAGACTTCGCGGTTACGTGTTAGGCGTTCTTTGCTGCAAAGACACCAAACTCGCGGACAAACGCTTAACTTTTAATTTGATATTATAGTTATCGCTTTCGCGTACTCCAGTTTGCTGTGTAATTTGCTGTGGACAAGCAAGCATTTGAAGGCATTATCACAAGTTAACATTCGCAAATCTGAGCGGTCTCTGAAGCAATTTACGACTTAAAAAACTCGCCAAAAATTCAGTTTTAAGCCCTCACACTTCTCGCTCCCCTGAATTCTTGGTGCATTCTATAAACATCAATTTTTGCCAAAAATAACATTTAGAAACACCGGCGGAAAAAGCTATCGCTCCGGCCACCTGTTCTGGAAGTGATACGCGATTTGCAAACTATATCATCGTAAAGTTTTGTTGAACTAATTCACCAACTTCCTATAATCAAGTAATGATTTCTTTACTTTAAGGTATAGCGTACAGTCCAGCGTGGAACATGCCGTTCTTTACATGTAAACGGCTCACTGTTGATGTTGTAAGTGGGTCGACCCAATTAAAACATGACTCACATGAGAGTAGAAGATAGTTTTTCTTGATAATATTTGAGCCAGCAGGACGAATGTCTGCGCTGTTTTATTCTGCTTTGTATGTTGGCTACTGAAATAAGGATTTGTTTCGAGGAGCGTTTCATAAAACTCGCGCAAAACCTTACGAGCACAGTTTAGTCTCGATCTTAGGGCGAGGTAGTCGTATTTGATTGGCTGGCATCGAAAACACACTGGGAAATGACACGTTATTAAAGTGCTTAATTTGGTGAGCGTCAAGAGGTCGTTTTTATTTCCATTTCAGTTTCATTTCATTTGCACCATTTTACGTCCTTCCAGCAAAAAAATACATTTCTTCTCTAAGGAAAGACGGTTAGATGTTTCAAGCAACGAAAAAACTGGAAAAAAGGTGACACCGATAGCAGATCATTCGCTATAGCACAGTGTATTCCATAACGGTATAGCTTCGTGCAAAAAGCCACGCTGGAAAGACTCCTTCACAAAGCGGCTCACATAGTTCGGACACAACGGTAAAACATTCTTTGATTGCCGTTCATGTGAGACGTGCTCACCTAAAATCTCAACCCTGCCCGGATAGTAATAATGTGAGATTTTGTGGAGTAAGAGTAGTCGTTGAGGCTCACGAAACTTTTTTGGTGGAAGGATTCCAAGACAGACTAGAAGCACTTCTGATCGTCTGGCAGGTAACTTATTCAGAGATCTTTGGCCAGTTCTTTGAACACACGTACGATCTTGTCGATAAGTGTTTGCTGATGGAGATATCAAACAGATGCGAAATAAGCTAGTCCTGGCAGAACGACGGACTTGAACACCCTAATCCGTGCGTGATGGTGGGCTTGACCGAGTAGTTACCGCATGGCACCAATTCTTTTACGAGCCTTGTTCACTGCATTGTCAGTATGGTCACCGATGGCCCGCCGCACGTGCTGGATTACTCACAGATATTGAACATAGTTCACTTCCGGAACAATCTCGCCGTTTAGGTCGTAGCAGGAGCTGATTTGTCCGAATGATCTGTGCGTAACCAGAACAAAGCACGACTTCTTCGCATTCAAAGGTAGGCCGTTGTCCAGAGACCATTAGTGCAGTATTTGGAGATCATTTTGCATAACAGACACGTCGGCCGCGGACTTTTTTTGCGATGAACGGCCGTGTCATCCGCGAACAGATCGATGTGAGACTTAATTCCATTAGGTAGACGGTTGGCGAGAATGTTGAACAATCGTGGCCCAAAAATACTGCCGTGCGGGACACCGGAAATCGTCACAGCCATTCTGGATGGAACTGCTTCCACAACTGTTTGCTGCAGGCGTTGGCTCCACCAACCCTGCACGAACTTCAGCAGGTATTGTTTTATGCCCAGCTTTCTGTTTTTCTTGCAACACACGGTGTGGCACTCCAGTTGTCCAAAGAAATCAAATCGTGCTGCTACTGATTGTTTAGAGAGCGATGCAGCTGTTCCACCAACAAGGCTAGTTGTATTTCCGTCGAAAGCCCTTTACGGAAACCGTACTGACTACTGACGTACTGACGAGAATATAGTTTGCGTTCAACTGCTGGAATCAGTTTTTCCTGGATGAACCCCTCAAGGTACGTGGAAGCTTGATGCAGCATCGCAATTGGCCTCCAGCTTTTTGGCTTTTGACTTCTCTCGTGTTTTCGGCACCGGGGTCACATCGGTATTTTTCCAACTGGACGGAACGTCGCCAGTCGTAAGAAAGGCAATATAGAACCGCGCTAATGTGGTAGCCAGTATCACTCCACCCGCTGTTGCAATCTGTTGTGTGAACGAAACGGCTCTCAGCTTTTCGTGTTCGAGGTGCTGTATCATTTTCCGTACTGTACTGGCTCGGACGCTCATTCCTGGTTTTTTTTTTCGGCTCTGGGGATGGTAGGAGCTTCTTGACGAGCGCTGTATACAGCAGTGTACTGACTATTCAGTACTTCGATTTTTCGGTAAGAGCTGACTTCGTATTGTCCGTTCTGCAGAAGTGCACAGTCGCGATCTGTCGGACATCTGTTTCACGTATCTTCAAAATTTCTCTCCGTTGCGGTCGCATCCATGCGCAGCAGAGTCTATGGCGTTTGAATGCGTCCTGGGTATCATCCACGCACAGCGTCTGGAAGTTGCCTCATCTTCTCGCAGTCAGCAGCCCATCCGGAGGTCTTCGACTTTTTGAACAACCTTCCCCGCTTTTTAATGGCACTGCAGGCCTCGCGAGAAAGGGGTAATTTGCTCAGGTTCAACTGTCATCCGAAATTCAGGTTAGAACAACTCCGCGCTGTTTCGAGTACGGAATACTCAGTTCGCTCCTATGCGCCTTCGACATCGTTGTACACTTAAGTTATAATGAGGTTTACTTCACCAGTACAGGAAGCATCGTTCCTCTTAGGCACACACAGCTATTAGGAAAAACAAAACAGCTCATATCAAACAAAATCAAAGATATCAATGGTAATGACAGTAACCTTTGCATATCAACGGTAATGACAGAGCGACTAAACTGACAACCAGCAAGCATTAAGCTAAAAACATTTCAGCCAACGAATCCAGATAATCTGCATGAACGTTATCCCGGATCCACGAAACAGTTTTCTAGTAGACAACATCCAGTGCATCACGAAATCAGGATAACGAGAAATAAGCATAGCTTGGAAGAATTATGTATTTCATTCCAGAGCTTGCACATGTTTAACAGCCCTTTTCAGAGATTAACGAATGCGAGTCGGCCCGAATGTATCACAGAAAACGTTGCAACCAGTAATAATCTATACTCATCAGTATGCGTGTGTGATGTCTGAGACCACGACGGTAAAAGCATATAAACAGCACGAACGTGCGATAAGAGAGTACGTGTGTGGATGAGAGTATCGGCCCGAATGTCGTTACCCAACTGTTTAGAGCCGAAACGCACATTCAGCACGAAACGTGCTGCCGGCCAATGATAACGGCGCTAGAGCCGATAACGGTTTCGGGCCGTTAGTTTCCGCTACACACTCGTGAATGTCTGAGAGGCCCTGTTGTATGCGAATGATCCATTCGAAGCAGATACTTTCTTGCTGTTCGACTTTGATGGGACGGTCTGAAGAGAACATGGGTGCTTCCGTGAAAGACGGTCTTGCAGCCGGGTGTGTCCTGAAACAGAAAGGGGGCAGTACCATTTTCGAAGCACGTAAACAGCTTATCCCCATAGTGAATCTTTTTGCGCACAATTTTATACAACAGCAAAAAGAGCACTTTATAATCCTTAACTGCACACAGTCCCATTCAAGCCCACGGAGGCGATCACAGTGATGTAAACCTTCTACATCGACGTAAACTGTTGTCAGGAATCTGCGTACACATGACTCCTGTGCGTGCACTGACTCAACGTACTTCGGCTTAGTTACTGAAATAGCTTCATCCGCGCTTTCTTATTTTGTTTACTGAACAAGGAATCGATAAATCGTACTCATTTTTTAATCCGTGATGCAACGTTAGTGCATTGTGCTTTCCAAAGTCAGCTTACGGTCTACGTACAACCCGAGATACTAAATTTGCTCGAAAGCATTTATCGCGCCACTACCAAGATAGTATTGGTCACTGCAGTCGGTGGTTCGTCTTCTCAAAATCTCATGTGATGAGATTTCGCCGAGTTAAACACAAGTCCACACCAATTTGCAAATTGTTCGACGGCTGTCAGATTTTATTGCAGTAAAACCGTGTCTACTGTCTTTTCCAAGAGCACTCTAAATAGAAGTACATCATCCGCAGAAATCGCCCTTTCAGTACCAACCGAAATGCATTTTCGTATATTATCAGAACAGCGATAAACATTAACGGACCAAGAACGGAGCCCAGAGGCACGCGACTGGTTACAGGAAGAAACTCCAACATGACATTTTCCACAACGACACACTGGCATCGATTCTTTAGATAACTGTCAAGCAGGCGAACGATGGAAGTGTTTGCTCCCATCTCATTTAATGTCAACAGCAAGTTATGGTGACCAACACGATCAAATGACTTAGAACAGTCCAATGATATCGCATCGACCTCAAAACCGTTTTCAATAAAATTTCGCATTCTCTCTGTACTAGCAACAGTAACAGTGCTGCCCAATGTTTATCTCGGTAAGCAACTTGATGATCAGTTAAAATACTGTTTTCAGCAAAAAATAGCTTGAAATATGTTTTCAGGTATTCCTAAAAGCAGTTCAGTAAATCGGAAACGAGCAATAATGATGTGTCCGCTCAAGTAGCTCAGGTGCAGTGCCTGAATCTATCGAAATCAAAGTACTGTAAACAATTAAAAAGTCATGGCTTAATGTGACCCCAACACATTGAAATTTTTTATGGAACGTGGACGCAGTTTTAAGGCCTACAAGCAGAAAAATGTGGAACAATTTAAGTACTGTGAACGCTGACCAGACGTAACCACTACGTAGAATCCGGTCACTCAAGTCCTTCTGACACCTTTGCTAATGTCTAGCAAGTTTTGCGTGACGATACTTCAAGTTACAAAGCTGTTTTGTCAGAAACACATTCGAAAAAATTGGATGAGTATGGATATACAGATTTGGCGAGATAACCGTTATGTATTCCCAAAATTGACGAAGCCATTGCATTGCCCCGAGAACAGCAGCATGTACTGTAATGTCTATCATCGTTGACCGTTAATGCTGATCATCGGTAACAAAAATTACAAGATCACTGGTTCACCGGTAACAAATCAACAGTAACTGGCATGTAACATTCTTTTTGAAGTCGATTTAACTAATCTGTTTTAATTGTGACCATTGGTCGGCGGACTGAGTACGCAGGCTGTCACAAACAGTTGGCCTTGAAAGACTGAGTAGAAATGGATTTACTCTGGTATTATTCCTTTCAATCCTGACGCCCGGCTAAACTTTTCAGAAATAATGCCAAATGGCATGTTGCTCATGCGTGCCAGATTTGACACATGTCACCGTAGATGACCTTTCGTCACGTTAGAGACGTAAGAACCGTATCAAGGGAAACCGTTCTTCGTGGGACGGTTCAGTCTAGCTGATCATCGCAAAAGCCTACCGCTAGTCAATGTTCATAAAATGATCCAGTTTGCATACATTGCTCTTACAACATGTTAGTTGTAGCCAATTCACAGGTGCACGGACTATCTAGCAGCATGTCTCTCGGAAAGTTAATTTGGCAGCAGAATGATATTCTTGGAATCCCAAATTTGTAAGAATCCCGAACCGACAGTTTGTACAGAAGAAAATTTTATACGCATGCTATGTGATTTAGCACTATAATAAAACAAGCACCTTAATTTTAAACACTGGAAGACGATCTTATTGCCCGTAAGAAACCGCTTTGGTGCTCTTTTCTCTGTAATGTTTCGTTTCGAGCAGAATTAACACTACTGCTATCACAGACACTACAGAATTTCCCGAAGTTGGGTAGAAATAGAGAACGGCGTACAGGAGAGCGTTATGCATTTGCTCGACTTGTGAATCGTCTGTCAGCAGGGAATTGGCCCATTTCTGCTGGTTATGCGCACTATTTCGGATGACAGGGAATCGACTGCGGCGTTTCCTCTGTTTTTCTCTGTTCTGATTGTTTTCGTGGCGAAAATTTGGAAAATGTTAAGCGCAAAAAAATACCCCGTCGCTGCGCTCCGAGCAAACAAGTTCTTATGGTTTTCGACTTGCTGATTTGCTTTTGACCCGGGTAAATTCTTTTGGCCCGCCTCTTGGTGGAGCTTGTTCATCTTTGACCTGGCTTGTCATACAATTCTCATGGGTAGGATCTGATACAGACGGTGTCTGCACCAGTTTTGTCCAAACACAATATTATTTTTGACCTTCTGGCAAAGTCAACGCTTCAACTTGGCTCTGCTTGTCCACTTTTAAATCCCTTGACCTCTAAAGATCTACAGCGCTTAGCCCGTAAGCATGTACGACCTTCTGCTACAGCCCTGCTCGGCCAACTTCGGTCAAAAGCGTTCGGCACTGTGCGGTCCTCCGTTGCGCAGTTCTTAGGCAAATACTCACAACCTTTCTAGAACAACTTTTTGTCCTCTATCTGATCGACGTGACACAGAACTGCTCCCTAGAACCTGGCTCTGCAATATCCTGTTTGAACAGGCAGAGGTGGGGGTCGTGTTTGTTGGTCGTACAAACGCTACTGTAGAAACCCCAGCAGTACGTATCTAGGCACTCCGTATGCCTCGTTCGATAAAACACAAGTGAGTTTTACTTATAAACTGGAAACAGTTCGAATTTAAAATGACAGCTCGAGAAGGCAAATCCCCGAAGTTCATCTCCCATAGACTCCTATGTTAAAACACGCGTGCAGGAAAGCCGCTCCTGGATGCGCAAGAGCAAGTTTTCGAATACGTTTTGCTAATTTGCAGATAAAGTATGACCTAAGCAGGCCGGAAAAGGCGTTGACTTAAGTATGCGATGCACGAGTGGCGAGTATAACATTTTCGAATCTTAGTCTTGAAAATAATCTTAAGCAGTGTTGAAGAAAACATGACTGAAAATTCAAGATGCAAGATGTTCGAAAGTACTTTGTACACGTCACAAATTCAAAATGAAACAAATATTTCGGTCCATTCTCTTCAGCTGCGCTACAAAAACACCCATGTGCAACCTCATCAGGCCGTATGACAGAGGTCAAACTAGCCACTGGTCAAGTTGGATACTGTTGCTGGTGCAACCGCCCACAGCAGCCGAAAAGCGGCTCAAACTGAATCTGTTTTGCTACGCGCTAGAACAAGAAAGAAAGTTCTTTCGTGAACATAAGTTTGTGAAAAAATATGCGTTCTACAATTTTTTTGAAATTGTTTCAGTAGTTTTGTAGAATAGAAAACCACGGGTCGGACAGGTTTTTGTTGTTGGTGTGATTCGATATAAAATTTTAAGAAATTCCAGTCGCCTGATAAAGCCAATCTTTTTACCTTTAAAGAGAGCAGGATTATGGCCGTTCGGAATATGTTAAAAAAATAACTGTGTGACTTCACGGTGGGCGATGGGAGGGGCCGAAACCAGTTGACCGAAGTTGGCCAAGCAGGGCTGTATTTACCGACACTCGAACAGTTAGCGTTCATTCGTCAGAGCTGCAAGATAATATTATGTTATATTGGTAACTAGGTCTTCCTTTTTGCCCCTTCGAGCTCTGCTTTATCTGGATGAGGTTTTCTGTGCTTGTTTTTTTTCAGGTTACTGGAATTCTTTCCTTTGCTTATGCTAACCGTACAAATTTTCCTGCAAATGTTGGTTCCTCGTTCTTTTGTGTGTCACGCAAAATTCAGTACTTTAAGTGCTCCAGAATTCATTGTTTCGCAGCCGTGCAAAAAATCGATGCCTATGAGCTTTACTGAGAAATGGACACATGCCAGTGCTTGGCCATGAAATGTGAGATCGCTGGACATGTTAATGGTATTTGCCAATAAACGGTAAGGAAAAGTGTCGGCTTTACTGTTTATTGAAGCCGCTTTGCTTCGAGATATTCGGTGCTTGTGGATCAGCGGCGATTCCCATAATTATGGAAATTGCGAAGCGTTTGAATGAGAGCACGGGTGAACCGCGATCCCACGAGTACTTACGGCAGCGACTCTCCCTCGAAATCGGCATCCCTTCTCGGTACCGTGGACGGTGGAGTGCGTTTAGATGAACTTCAGTTCGTATAATGTTTACGGCTGTGGATTAAGCCTATATTCTACCCACGTCACAACTACTGGTGAAAACAGGGCAGCTGCGTACCTGTAAGGTTCTCAACAAGCTATGTTGTTGTTTATAATAACCAAAGCTTCAATAAACAAAACTTCAATAAACAGTGTCCTGAAATCCGTTTGTGCGCGCAACGGCTGGCTGTTGCACAACAGCGGTAAAACATTTAAACACATTTCCTACTCAGATAATTCAGCGTCTCACCCAAACTTCTTTATGCTAGTATCAGAAAATGCACATATATTTAGTCAGGGACGAAATAAGAGGAAATCCGTATAAAGTGTACGAAATGCCTAGTACTCGCCCAATCATACTAAATAAATACTGGTGCGACTAACTTAGTGTCTCAAATCTAAGCAGATTCGCAAAAAAGTTGCAACTGCGCGGACTCGAACCGCGGCGCTCTCGCTCTGAGGCCGAGCATATAACGACTGAGCTAGCTGCATTATCACAAATAACTTAGAAAATCTTTATCGCTCTATGCGCAATGCCGGTAATCCAACTCCCTGATATCCCCGTACTTCGACAAGCGTACGTCCCGGACGCTTTGTAATATGTTGGTGGGGTGCAAGAGGTAGACTGTGCCTAAAACTTCCCCATAGTCAGAATTAGTAATCGGCTGCTTTAACTTTTTCGTCCGGCTCTTTTCCGGCTACGTGGCTAGGCGCTCAGCATCTCACCAAAGGGGAAGCACCCCTCTCACATCGCCGAGCACCGCTCCGTTTTCCGCCGTCCAGGACCATTAACTCCGTAGGCTTCGTACTGGGCTGGATCGAACAGCGTCTTCACACACTGGCATCCGTTGATTAACCGTCAACCGAGTCGTGTAACTCATGTTCCATAGGATCACGCGTACGGATTCTGTACACCAAGGCATCCATGGATTCAACTCGTACGAGGCTTTCTTTGTCGGTACGTTCTGGCCGAGTTGGTAGCACGCGTATGAGCCAGCAGCATAGGCATTTCCGAGTCGATTCAGAAGTACGTACTGGGTTCAAAACATCTCGTGGTCGCCAAGTCAGGGACGAAATAAGAGGAAATCAGTACAAAGTGAACGAAATGCCTAGAACCCGCCCAATCTAACTGAATAAATACTGGTACGACTAACTTAGTGTCTCAAACAAGGATTTTTCTCTCGTATCTAAGCAGATTTGCAAAAAAGTTGCAACTAAGCGGACTCGAACCGCGGCGCTCTCGCTCTGAGGCGGAGCATATAACGACTGAGCTAGCTGCATTATCGCAAATAACTTAGAAAATCTTTATCGCTCTATGCCGGTAAATCCAACTCCCTGATAATATGATACTCGTTCTGAACCATTCTCAGCCCGGACGTACGTTTCAGAAATTTTAACACTTATTTTCAAAAAATTTTGAAATTCATTTTAAAATTTCAGAAACTTATCGCCGGGCTGAGAATGGTTCAGAACGAGTAAGGGCATGTTCTTTGTTTCTATGACGTTAGGAGCTGGCAGACGCGATCATAAACTTTTACACTGCTGTCAAGGCAAAACACAGAGGTTTGTTACTGACGGTGTGTTTATGTCATAGTCCCCCCCCAATTGGTTCGCGATTCCAGGAGTGCTGCCCTGGGAATAGGACGGTAAGCGGCTGTGTTCACGTTATCTATCTGCGTCACTAAAACACGGTGCACGTTACATGAGCGAAACGTGAGCAAAGCCACAATGTAACAGACGGTTTCATAGCTCAGTGTCGAAGTTTATCCAGACTGGTCATCACTCAGGACCGCAATATCAGAGATCTAAGATTGGTCCTGTTTTGATATATCATTTGGATTTCATTTCCGTAACCATGTCTGGATTACAGATAATCTTTATCGTTTTTTCTATGCTTGGCTGCGGGAAAGCGCTTCAGAAAAAGTGCTTCGAAGTTTCTATTGCGACCGCATAGTAGGGATAGTTAATTGCAATTCCCGCGCATTAAGTTGACTGCTCCTGACTAGGACACCACAGCCATGAGTGCGGATTATCGAGTTTACTGATAATCGCTCACGAGCCGTTCCGCACGAAGCACTACAGAAGATCTTTCCGCGGACTGCGCACTTCAACGCCCGCGGTAATCCGATTATTGACTGGTCAGAGCCTTACGTGGTTCGGTTCGTTGCAGTGACCGATTGTCACACCATACGTGTTCGTACGTCACAACGGCAAAATACTGCATCTATACAGGGTTTTATTCGTCGAGAAGTTAGTTTAGTCACGTAAAATCACCAACCTTCCAAACCAGAGGCCAGAAAACCAGTTCTTGTAACGTCTGATGTGACCGTTCAGATGTCTTCAATCGAGCAAGTGACCGGTCCATCACCAGCTGCAATCAGCAGCCACAATTTGTCCGAAATTAAATAATTGGAAAGTCCTATTCGTAATCACTACTGTCACCGGTTTTGCTATTATAGCAGGCAGTGCGGTCGTATTCTGCATGATTGTTTGTTATACCAACAGGAACGCACTGAGAGAAAACAGTGAGCTACTTCGCAGATTCATAGCATTGGTTTTGACACTGTACTCCTTTTGAGAATAATCCAGTGCGGGTACTACGGCTGCAAGCTTGCCAGAATTCGTCGTAATCTTATAGCCACACTCGCTAGTCCTCTTTTTTTCCAGGAGTATATACCCGGATCAAAGGTGCAAGCCGCAATCCATAAGGCAATCATGGACATGCTCGATTCGCGCCTGGAGTTACTGAATTATTACAACGAAGAATTGTTTTTCTCTACTGTTATCCGACCGACTGGTCAACATCAGGGGAAGTATTAGTCCAACATCTCTAATCTGTTTGGGATATTCGTCCGCATTCGGTTTACAATTTAGCAAGTTGCCGGTTACTGTCTGGTTTCCCTTATATAATTATTCACTTTCCAACAACAAGCAGTGATACTGAAAGAATTGTGCACTTGAAAATACACGCTAAGTTTAGTCAAGTTTTACCATTGTGGAATGAAATATTCCTCTCACAAAAGCACTAATGCATTCCATGTCATAAAATACACGCCAAGAATGTGTATACTGCAGCTATTAAAAAGCTCACAGTTTACCTTACCCTACACAGATCTTGTGCGTCTAATGATAGTCCAAACCGCCATCCAAATTGGACAGCCAGAACCTACACATCAGTCCGCCTTGTGTCCAGTGCAAGCTATAGCTCGGCATCTGCAGGGAACTGCTTCCTCGTCTTACGGCGCGTACCATGCATGACTCCAGCATTTTTCAAAAAAAGGTAAGCGTTATGCAGAAACAAACAATTCATTGTCGTAACCGTGCCCGTTTGTCCGCACTACAATTTGAACGGGAGTAAATCACTGCCCGACATTAATAATCCCGAGGAAAATCAGAACCTGTATCAGTGTAATTGTTCCGCCGTTCCGGGCGAAGAAATTCTGGTATTCCGTGGAATCCGCACATGGCGACAGTGTTTCGCACTTCATCTAGTCGACCTGTCACGAAGAAGGCGAGAATGGCTGAGGCCGCAATGACCATTCCACCGATTACTAAGCTGGCTATCACTTTCTCGAGAACCATAATCATCGGCAGGAAACGAAAAGGAAGATGGCATCAAGGAAGATGGATTTTGTGCTACATTCCGTTACTTCTATTGGCTCTTGAAGGATCTCACGACCTACCACGCAGGCTCCATCAGCACTGGCCATCTCTCGATCGTCCGTAGTTTCACAGCGGTCTCCTTGTATATGATCGGAGCCTCTCGATCGTCCGCAGCAGTCTCCTTGTATATGATCGGAGCTGTTGTGTTCGTTCAGCTGTAAATGGTGGCTGCTGCGGCAGTGCCGGCACTGCAGTGACGAGCACGTCGTCCACATGCGTCAATGACCATTGCCAAAACAAGTGCCATCACGTGCAGAGTTTCTTGTTGGCATTGTACTGCGCACTATGGCACTTACCGCTCCAGAGTGGTAACTCCCGTTTATCCGCCTTACCTCATTACTAACCGCGTGGCCTTGTGCGCTTTCTGCATCACTAATTGGTGAGTGCGCGTTTCTGTTGTCTTCCTGTTCAATAACTACGGTGCTCGCATCCAATCCCTCCCAAGGTCATGAGCTCCATTCTCAGTCACAAGAAGTTCCACAAATCTGGCTTCCACGTTGAGGAATCTGGCTTCTCTGGCGGCAGGCACTGACCAAGTCCTTGAAGGTTCATAAGCACCTCCTTCTGTCTTGCAACAGTTGATTCGGTCAAGGACGTGTAGTTCTTGAGCAGAGATGTCCACGAACTCTATTCGACCTCGTCGCGGTTGAATCTGGTAAGGTTCTTCACATTCTTCTCTTTGGTCGAAGTTCGGTCGGTGCTTATTTCGCAATCACGTTAGCACTGTATTAGAAAATTGCAAATTCAATGAATAAACTCAACTCGTAAAAAGAGAATCGTCGTTCTAAATCTCCTGACGTTTTCATGGCAACAGTTAGTACAAGAAACGCCTTCTGCAGCCGCCTCAGGTTTTCTTGTGATCTGTATTCAGAATCGATTCGAAAAATACATCAAGGCGTAAGCTGATGTAAGACGATAGTGACCGGGAATTAAAACCGTCCGGTAGCTCTGCTGGATAGATTTCTCTGTGAGCCGCGGAAAGCCGCCCGAAAAACAAAATTCCGACAGGCAAAAACTTTAGTCACACACATCACGTTTTCCTGGAAAAATCTTGAACGATACCCGTCTGGCCGGAGCTCAGCATATATTCGATATCACCTTCACAATTTTGCAAAAAGCCATCAGATGACTGCAGCTCCACCCGAGCGTTTTTCTTCGGACTCTAGATAGTAAGCAGTTTCATCGAGACACAGTTGCCGAATGCCACAATACGTTCGAGTCCTGCCAGGGGCGAATCCACTGAGTCCTGCTGTTTTCGGAGTTATTGCAGGCGCAGCACAATCTGGATCAAACTAATCATTTCATGGTATTTGGTAAAAAGACCATTATGAGGACATCGACATGCAACGCGTTACCCAGCCCTGTGACTCACAACACATGCTGTCGTATGCTGTCTGTGCAGCGTATTCGGGTGGCGCGCTGCATGTCGGAGTGACGTAAGCGGCGCACAGCATGTCGATGTCCTCGTAGCGAAATTACTGTACGCGATCGATGAAACGGCACACAGAGTTGGGTATACGGGAAAATGCACGTTTATGCACACACTCTGCCCAGGGTCAGATTTCTTTTTTATTAACGTTATCTTGTTTCGAAACGTTTGCAGATGATTCAGAAAATATTAACTGTTCAAAAGAAGCGATATTGTTGGTGTTTTTATTCGAAACATGCACAAATATCGGTTTGTTGTGGTTTTTGGGGGGCCCCCCACTGTGTGGGGCTGGACTGGGGGTGCTGCAGGGGCTGGACGGGGGTGCTGCAGCATTTGAAAATAACACTTCTTGAATTCGTTTTTAACTATAATAACGATTATTTATAGTAAAAAAACCAGAAATCGATAAACTGTTAGCCGTTCGCCAGCCCCGGTAGGGAGTTGTACGCGGTAGGGCAAAATTTCGTGCCATTTCATCGATCGCGTACAGTAGTTAATTGATTTTGGTCCAGCAAAAGCGCGGTGGTCAACGTAGTTATCTACTAAGCTCTGATAAACGTCTCCAAACGACCTAACGTTTTTAGGTGGGCAGAATTATGCCGGAATGAAATCTTGATCTTCGGACGGTTTGTGGGTCATAAACGATCTTTGTTTTTGACTGGCGACTGCGAACCTTTTGCCAGACAGCATACTCTGCTTGTAAGCCATGATATTTTTCTTTATTTTGCTAGTTAATGTTTCAGAAACACGTGCCTTCGGGGCTCACGAGGTCAAATGTAATATTAGCAGTACTTGTACAAAGACTTTAAGTTTCTGATATTGAAAAGGAAGCATCTATAAAAATTCACGCCGGATGCGAATTAAGAGGAGCACTGCATTCTCTAAAGCAGCCATGCTGCTTTCCCCCGATCGCAAACTTTTAGAACGGTTCTGGAACATGTCGCTCCCGTCGGAAAAACTTTCACTCACGGAGCTGGATTTAGCGAGGTATACTCTCTACATTAAACAAACTGGTATGGATGTCACCGAAAGATTTAAATCCACTCGACAGGATATACTAGAGCAGTTTGCAAGAATAACGCAACCTATCATATATTGAAGCAAAACGCTGAAACCGCGTGTGTCAACGTACATAAGTTTTCCTGTAAAACAACCGCTATACAAAATTTTTGACAAACCGCTAATTTTGTAACATTGCGAAGTTGTGGGAAATGTGTTACAAGTTGCAGCTGCTTCCCTTCCTCAAGAACCATAACATCCTTTCTCCAAATCAATCGGGATTCCGCGCTGGTCATTCTTGTGAAACACTTCTGTTAAAAACGACAGAAAAATGGAAGAAAACTATGGATAACGGTTTAGTTACAGCGGTATGTTTTTTGGACCTGAAGAAGGCATTTGATAGCGTCTCGCATGTGAAACTACTAAAGAAACTACAAAAGGCAGGCATTGGCGGCTGTGTGCTGAAGTGGGTATTCAGTTACCTTACGGGACGAACGCAAAGGGTACGGGATGGAAACCGGACATCTGACTGGCTGCCGTTAACATCCGGTGTACCGCAAGGCACAGTGCTGGGACCTGTTCTATTCACCATTTACATCAATAACGTACTAATCAACACAACGGGAGATTACGACATCGACTGCTTTGCTGACGACACGATTGTCCATGCCACTGGGAAGACGAAGGAAGAAGCAGGCAGGAAGCTCAACAAAGCCCTGGAACATGTTGGTCAGGCTATGCTAGAAGACTTACTCCACGTTAACCCAAAGAAATGCCAAGCCATGTACCTTAGTACCGAACGGAATGTCCAAGCAGAGCCGACAGTGACTATTAACGGAGAAATGGTGAAGATCGAAAAGTCCGTTCGGTATCTGGGGGTAAAAATCGACAAACATCTGAAGTGGGCGGATCAGTTCAGACAGGTCCAGCGGAAGGGGAATTTCGGAATTGCCATGATAAATCGGGCAAAAAAAGGGCTGAGTTTATCGCAACGCAAGGGTCTTTATCACGCTTGTTTTGGCACGCATCTGGTGAACTGTTCATCAGTATGGTCCAC
>JAQGAU010000280.1:0-32081 GCA_034698045.1 Paramacrobiotus richtersi
GCCGATTCAAGCATGGCTGCGCTGCTCTTGCTCAGGGAAGCTGATTCGTTTACGCGCACACCCAAGTATTTAAACTCATTAACCTGTTCGAGCATCGTCCCGTTCATGTGTATGTGGCAGGGAATCTCAATAAACTCCAGTTATCAGCCGAGCTAACCCCATGACTGAACTTTCGAAAGCAGTACGAACTGCGAAAAAAACGGCTTTGCCGAAACTGCAGTGTTACAAAACCGTCAAATTCAAAAACCTCGTGATGTGAATATGAGAAACTGCTTTCATCATTTGGGATCGTTTTGGGATTTGAAACAAGATCGCTGCGATGTCCCATGTCTGTGTGACTGTCTAAACCATCCTTTATTAGTCTTACCGAGGCAGACTAAGAGCTCTTGCTGCTGTACACTAAAGTCTTCTTTATATGGCATACTCGAAACTTTATTTACTTAATCAACTGTTCTCGTCCGTTGTTACAGGCAGGGTCGAGTTACTTTTCACACATGCAACCAGTCCTTGGAATTGTCGGTTCCAACGGCTACTTTTATGTCGCCTCCCAGGACGCCGGAACGTCCGCTGAGGAGTCTCCTCCGATCCTCAGCGTTCGTGAGTTAAGAACCGACCGTACGAGCCACACGCCAGCCACGTTTTTCATTCACCGGCAATACAATGATGATCAACTGGAAGGAAAAATCACTATCAACCAGTCCTTTCGCAAGAAACATCCCTGGAAAATAAAGCCGGTATTCCTAACCATTGTACCGCTAGAACCGAATCCCTTCGGATATCTTATTACCGTTCAGTCCTCCTTGAGACCCGACAGGAGATTCGAAAGTCGGCTTGGCCGCTTTTGTGCCGAGGATAAACTTCTAAGGTCGTATAGTGAAACAACCCTGGAGTGTCGCGGCGAAGGAGGAATCTACACAATTGCAATGAGTGGCAGCATGGCCGTTCGCGAAGACAAGGCATTCCTAGCCGTGGTATTTGGGAAGAGTGCGGGAGCTAGTTGGGAGACATTGAAAAACACGACGAAAATTCCGACAACAGCGGTGTGTGTGTTTCCTCTAGAGGAGATCAATCGTCGTTTCGACGAGGCATTCGATAAGTGCCGGACGTACTCGTATAAAAACACCGATGACGCAAGCAAGCAGATGACGAAACTTCCTTGGATTGCGGGTTATGACGACGGGGAAAATCCCAGACGATGCAAAGCGGTGCGTTTCTAGTTGCATGATTCGTCAGGATTGTTTCGAAATTCTGGCGTTGGTTCCCCTCTGCTGATTAAAAAATGGTAAATCTACAGAACCGGGCGACAATGTGCCAAAGGTCGCCACATTTAAATGATTACATCGACGTGAAGGGCGTTCTCAGTGGACAAGCATGCGTGGAATCCCGTGATATTCGTGGATTGCAGTTGTTGACAATCGGCGTGAACACGCAGGCTAGCAGCAGCGCAAACGAAGTAAAGACTCATACTACAGTATTTTGCCGACATTTCCAAACTTATGTCACCAAAGTGTTGATTTTGGCTGAGAATGTGTCGCCACAGTTTTTCAGCTCGCAGTACAGTCATCATTGTTCTGTTACAGAAAGTTATGGCAGCGACATACACTGACACATCTGAGTTACGACTCGTGAATCTGGTAGGAGAAGATTAGTGATTTGATTACGCACATGCCATGCTATCTCTTGACGTTTCCGACTAGAAGGTGTTGTCTTTGTAGAATATATCGGCGGATCGATGTCAGTCCGATCTGCTCTCCAGCGTGCCTACTGACGTGACGTACCGCCAGCACGAGCATCTTCCATCATTGTTGACCAATAACAGTCGGTGGTACGTGATCCTCTCAGACAATAAGGTACCTTTTTAGTCTATTATTCACAATTTTACGGCAAACACAAGATACCCTACAGAGTAAATCTAGGTTCAGTGGTTTCCCGTTGGCTGTGGCATGCATTCTACCTGCGTCCAGTGCATGGAAGCCAATAAGCGCATGGGTTGCGGCTGGTGCGAGTCCGGATATTGCAGTACAAAGGACCAATGCAAAGCCAGCTGGTTTGATGACAGATGCAGTCCCGTTATCGAAGACGTAAGCCACTGTGCACCAGACACAAGAAAATGCCGCCGTGAAGGCCCACTATGCTCGTTAACAGCTTGCATGCACGCGCGTCACCTTATTACAGTTTTTTCCAAAAAATGGAAGCGTCAACGGAGGAACTAACGTTACCATTCGTGGCCGGCTGTTTGGTTCTGTAAACGCAGCAATCGCTGTAACCGTTGCCGGAGTTCCCTGTCAGATTCTTAACCGCAACGACAGCAAGTACGTAATTTAGAGGTTCATTCAATCATACGAATTTCAGCTTATGCTGCTGCAGGGTTACCTGCAAAACGAGTCCTTCAAAGAGCCCTGGCCCAGTAGAGATAAGCGTTAGGAGTTTCGGAAAACGTACCGAAAGTTCCAAGTTCGACAGGATGGGGAGGCATCATCTAGCATCGCCGATTTTTAGCTACTTGGCAAGTCTTATTTTATACTGTTTAACACGATAGTAGATGGTGGTTGTCGTAGGTTCCGAAAATTGACCGGATATCCCACGCATTTGGTCCAAAATCTGGACTTACAGTTTTAACCATTTTCGGGACAAACCTCCATATCGGCAACAAACAAGAAATTCTTATTGCCGGTATTCGTTGCTATGTCCATTCTGTTAATGACACCGCGATCACTTGCCTGACCGGGAAGTCAGAGAACTCGAAAAAGGGTCCCGTCCTGTTGCTAACAGATGGGATAAAAGCCGATACAAACCGTTCCATCATGTTTGAATATCGTGGTAATCCGGTAATCGAAGATGCCGACCGCGTGCCCTTGCAAATGACCTTTAGGTACAAATTAATGACAGTCGAATGCTTAAACAGTGTACGACCGAATAGGGCGGTTGCCCTGCGACCAGATAGCCAACAATAGAGTCTTACCCATTGTGATCAAACTGGAGCGTAAGAGCGTGATTTGTGACTTGTTACAGCTCAATCGATAGAGGAAAATTGGTTAGTACTCGTTATTAAGAATTTAAATTGATACGAAGAAAGAGCTGTGATCGTTATTATTTAACATGAAAGTATACGACACGGCTCGCAAAGGTCTTGAAAACTCTTTCAAACTTACAATATTACAAGCCATGTAAGCGCAACCCGGAGCGGTTGCATACGGTTGATACCATCAACTGTCATTAATTCTGTGATTCGTACTACGTGGAACAATGCATTAGCCAATGTTTTCGTTTCTTAGCGGATACAATACTCTCACATTCAACGGGAAACATCTGGATACGTTGAACTTGGTACCGACTTTAACGATAGTTGGAACGACACTAACCCGCAGAGCTTTCAAGTTAAGAAAGGTGAAACCGGCTTGACTTGAATTCTCACAATATTATCTGGACAACAAATTATACAAACATTACGAAATCCTGTTTTCGTGAAGTATGTTTATTGTAGACATGTTTCCCAGTCGTAAACTCGAGTTACGTGGCGTGCCCCGGAATATCTCTAAAACCATACATTAAAAGTTATATGGATATTGCTTACATCTATGCCCGCTTAATCGGAAGCAATCCTAGTGACTCTCTTTCCAACGCGTTTTCGGTTGTGGTTTGTCCGGACCCTGAGATTTTCACCTGGAGTGAATCGAAGCCGGTGAAATTCACGAAGCGCGATGGCGGGCAGTTTATTCTCCAGTTTTCTGTAAGCGCTATCAAATCGCCTTTTTACTTTGTATGTAGTTGAGCTTTGCAGCTTATATTTGTACGGTGTTCGAAATTAACAGGGAAGAGGACTACGGACCGTTCTAACGACTCACGACTACCGCATAAATGTTGACGAACAACCGTGTAGGCCTACCCGACTAGAAGACAACGCAATTGAATGCCAAATACAACATCAACTTGGGAAAACACAGGATGGCAAAGATTCAGCATCTGTCTGGGTAAGTATCCAAAAACAACATTTTACGGTAATTCTGGCCGATATAATTATGGTTTTGCTACCGTTAGGTAACAATGGGAAATGCTGCTGCAAAACAGTTGGGGGTAGTTCAACTCAAGTATCCTTTGAGGCGTCTGGAATTATCGCAGGAGTTTACCATAGCAATGGCGGTAGTCTGCGCATTCACGGTGATGATTGTTTTCGTTGCGATTATCTTTGTGTGTAAATCGAGGAAGAAACTAACGGTTTCGTTCAAGCCTACTGCCAACAATAATCCGGAAACCAAGCAGCTAATGAACTCTGATCTGGAGAAACTGCCAAACACGCTAGCAACACTGCAATACACGGTAACGAATACTTTTCAGTTGTAATTCAAGGCACGTTTAGCGCCATTTCTAGCTTCATAACTGCAGTATAATACATGCCGACCTCCTTACGGCCCTACTTGCAAAACTCGATCTTCCATAAATCACGTTTGTTTGCAGCGGATCTTACCAGCGTGTCATTGACTATACAAGAACGCCTACAGGATTCCTGGTTGGCATTTGGCAAACCTGCTAACAGGCCCAAAGTTTGTTGATTGATGTGTACAGTAGGCTGTCATCTTCTCCCGCACCCACTGTCATGTGATCTAAACAGCACTGGCATTAAATTTAGGTACAGACTAATGTGCCGGTGCTGGCATGCTTCTCCGAGGGAGCGCCCCGATTTTCAAAGGCTTTGTGTCCATCTTCTCGTAGAAATGTATAGTAAATACTGAGAAACTGAATATATGGTCTGTATTCTTCAGGCAGTAGTGTCTCAACGTTCTAGTTCGGTTGCATAAAACGTGAGACAGACCCGACATGTTCGTACCAATGGGCGGAAATCTGTTCCACCGATGCCACAAGAAAAAAATTTTTATTTGACACCAGAAACGACAGCAAGAGTCTGGTGGTTCGCAAGTCCGGAGTTATCCAAATAAAATGCTTTTTAAATTTGCACCGGCATGTCAAGTGAGATGTCTGTACCTCGAACGGTACAAAAAGACTTGGGTAATCAGCTGACACAACTGAGAATTTATAGCTCACAACGGTGACACATACAGCAACTCAGACAGCTTTGTCGGACTTGGCCTAAACGCAAGGTAGTCAGCGTTTCGTGGTACCGACAAGCGGAAATGTCCGTGCGATGCCGATAAGACTAATTAGATAACAGAGACAGATAATTTGCATACAATAATATATAGTGAGCCATGTGCCGCAACAGATTAACAACAAGAGAAAAGTGTTTGAATGGCAGAAACCCGAAGAATTGTTATCACTGTTATTCACCATGACAATAATCTGTGACAGCTGCGCTAGAAATAAGAGTCTGCCGGACATAATATACTCCTAACCAGCTATATTGTTCTGATTCATCGTTGGACATGTATTCCAGACTAGCGTAAAATGTTTTGGAGGAACATCTATCCGTGGAATGCGGTTGATGTGGTTCGAGATGGCAAGTGGGTTCAGAGGGGCATTGTGGTCGACAGACACGATTCCCTGTTACTAGTTTCCTTCGGGATCGATGGTGAAGATCCCGAGCCCATACCCTATCAGACCACTTACCGGGATGATTTCGTTCGCTGTAAACACACATTCCCATCTACAAAATGCGCTAGTGATTTGTGGGTTCTTCACAAACTGTCGTATGATACGCCATGGACATGGTACCCTTGCAGAATGTTAGGGGGATCGGAGTATTACTTGCTGGCGCAGATTTCCACAGGAGACCGGTGCATTGTGGAGGTGGTTCACCCGGATTACGTTCGTGACTATCCTTGCAGTAAACGGCAGACGAGAGACAATGACTTCGTTAAAGTAGAACATTTGTTGCCTGATAACTTCATCGTGAGCCCCGCAGCGATGGCCCGCTGGAAAGCCAGATTCAGCATGACTTATCCGATTGGGATTGTCGATAGGTGTTTCCAGTTTATCCGGTTACGGTCTGATCGTATAACAAAAGACAGCGAGAAGGTACACTAAAATCTATGTTTAAGTTTCGCCTTCGGACCAACTGTAAATTCGCAAATGATTTCTGAACTGACCATGTCAGGCACACTTTGAGCATGCAACAGAAAAGCAAGGCAGTGCACCTTTTTGCTGAAACAACAGCAAGATGAGCGATTTCTTTACTGTTGTTTTTCACGGCTTGTGCGTCCTTGTCGCGCTGCAAATTGTGGCAAGTCTGTCAGGTAGCGAGTGTTAACTGTTAACTTTCGAATTACTCTTGGTTAACTTTGTCAACTTGTTCTGAACTTCGCAAATCAGAGATGAAAAATGAGCGGCACTTACTGCCCATAACATGGCTATCAAAATGGTCATTATTTGACATCGGTTGCAGGTGTTGTCCCTTTTAAGGGATCCGCCAGATGGCCAACAACCAGTTATGTCGAAGCGGTCTGCAAACCTGCCTTACGGCATAATTACGACCATTTTCTCGTTTCTGGATGTATTACAACAGGATAAAATGCGACGTGTTTGTGCTCTTTGGAATGCTGCAGCTTTTTCTCCGGAATGTACAATGTTGACCATAGTCAGCCTGCGTTGTTACGTACCGCAGCAAGAGTACGCACTTGCGTTGTGCTTCCAGCGGTGTGCCGCGCGCTCGAGGAAGTATGTGGCTTTTGTTGGTCGCCCAACGACTAATGCATGGGAATATCAGGAAAACAGCCTGACCATCACTCTCAAGATATTACAGGGAATTTGCCGTTGTAATTCCTGGGTAGTGCCCAACATTATACTGGCCGAAATGGAAATGGACGCTAGCGAACTTTTGACCAATGACATAAATATATCTGGGAGATTGAAATTGATTTGCAGGCGACTAATCTTCAGAAATGTCACCCTTCACAGATTATTCCGTTATCCAGAATGGTGCAGTCGTGTAGATAATCATCCGCTCTTTGTCTGCCACTGCCGGAGTGACCCTGATTCGGATCTGCGTATCACGAATGGTGCCGCTGATGTCCACTCGCAGGCGCAGCTTCTGGATGTTTTTGAACGATCAGCCCCTGACCCAAAAAAACTCCCACCAAGCGCTTTGAATCGTGTGTCACAATGGATTGCTCTAGCTGATGATAGCCAAGAGTCATCGAAATTCCAGCAGAACTTAATCATCGATGTACGTCTATAATTAGCCTTTATTATTGTGTCTAATCTAATTCATGGGCGCTATTTCAGCTGCTGAAGACATGGCAGCGGAAGGATACCAGGTTTGGACTGGATATTCAGTGGAAAGACGTCCAAAAATCCAATATCGGAGCGGATCTGGAAACTTTACGCAGTTGTACCGTTTGGGCGCTGTTGTACTATTCTCAGGTGTACGGCTCGTACACCAGATGGATTATATCTCAGCACTGCTACTGTCATCGCGGGAGTAGTGCCATGTGGGATAATTTCGACTATGGATGGAGCCGGAGAGATGATGACGACAACCGCTACGAGAGCGACGAAGAGGAGGATGTTCACGACGCATACGAGGACTGGTACCGATATAAGACGTTACGACCTCGTAAATAATCGATAAGGGCTCTCGTATCCGAAGCTACTAACTTTCGGTCAGAAAGTTCTATTCAACCATGTCTTTACTTTTAGAGTGATTTTTAATTTGTACGCGTTTAGTGACATGAAGAATGAAACCCTTTTTTCTTTGTACAGTTCACAGTGAGCAGCAGGTATTTATAGACTATTACGTGCTGACAACTGCGAACAACGGTCAAAGGACGAGTCAGTAATCAGATAGGCGCTTAGTCATTCGCGATCATAAGGACTTCTGCCGGTCTACAATAATTAATAGCACAGGAAAGAACCAGCGTATGCTTGCACACCTTTATGCGCACCACATGTCCACCTTTCTCTCTCCGAATTTGATTATCCACACGCCGCTTTTGAGAGTTTACTCGTTTTTTTAGAAGTATTTGACGGTACAAGCTTATACTTTATTCCGTATGAAAAATGAAAGTTGCTAGTCAGCTTCGGCGCTCTTTCCTCCAGCTTCAATGCGCGTTACCGTATATCGCCGTTTATTCGACTGCTATTTTTGGTTACCAGGCATGTACTTTTCACGCAGAACTGCTTCGACATATCCAGCTGTAGTCTCGGCTCGCGAGCAGTATCATCACAAATTTTCAGCAAATTATTTTCTACACTAACAAATACAGCAAACCCTAATCCGTACTCCACCGCGCATCTATGCAAATGCTAGTCCGCATTCTGGATCATTTCCATTCTTTCCATCATAGTTTCATGTCAGACTGTTCCCACCCGATGGTGCAGCGCCGAGATACACAAAACTGCAACGGTTCGCAAAATTATAATATAATCATCACTGCAGGTGAATATCTGGTAGTTTGGTCGCATCCAGTCCATGCTTTTTGTTCGCTGCTCATTTCCTTGCGATTGCTGTTCAGGGTCGAGCAGTCCGAGTCGGCACTGTGGCAACCGCACCGATATGGCGGTCGGGTTCTCGTCACCGGTGACAGAACGGATGCGGTGTCGTGCTCAGTGTAGCACAGGATGTCAAAGTATTAAGATCTCTGGTTAAACTTGTGGCGTGGATAAGGGACTGTGATTCTGTTCTAGAGCTCCCTTACAAGCCAGTAGGTTTCGATCTGACCTTTACCCTGAAAATACCAACAACGTGACTCATTGTCATTTTACTCTGTGTACACGGGCGAACACTGATATACCTTTATGAAGATCAAGCCCCTAGATTCAAGTTCATATCCTTTGTGAACTTTCAATAACTTGGCGGTGTCCGGGCTGACATGAATCTTAGACGCTGTGAAAATATTTCTGAGTTACACCAGAAATAATCTCGATTACGCACAATACTCCAAATTTTCTTGAAAATTACCTGATCCATGGCTCTCCATACGGCTGGCAGTATTCATGGTGTCTCCAAAGCTGCAGTTTTAGAAGATAGTTAGGCGACCGTATTTATCATTATTTGTCAACTTACAGGCAATATCGTGGCATTTTTAAACCGACAAATCCAGCGGCAATTGGTCCTGCAATGCCACATGAAGTTGAATCTGAACGTGTTTTCTAATGGTATACTGTACGTGACTAACCGGTATGGAAACCAATTCGAATTGGCAAGAACTGTTTAAGATACTCCGGTGTAGAGTTCTTCAGTAATCTCAAAGCCAAGGATGCGATTTCAGCAGCGTGCTCGTCCCCGTTCCTTATTGGCACCCCGCTGGCCACAACGTATCCATCCTTAATCGTTTCCACTTTGTACACGTCAAACGTTGACAGCTGGCTATCCATGAATATGTACAATTCATTCAAAAAGTTTTGCACAGCGACTGGAGCGGAGGAACTGCAGAAGACATCAAACCCCACCATACTACTGAACATGATGGTGGCCGATTCAAATGCCTCCGGAGGAACGTGAATTTTGTTCCGAAGGGCGGAAACCAGCGACCTGTATGGAACTTCCAGCAGTGCAAAACTGTGAAGATTAATACCTGTACTAAGAATCTTACGGCGGTATGATCTCTGATAAAAGAGCGTCAACTTTATCGCGCTCATCCATAAGTTCTCCGGTGCGGACGGCAACAACATTCTCCAGGTTCTCGGCATGCTCCTCCAGTTTCTTCAATAAACTACCGACTATAGTTCCTCTCGGTTTGGATTTAGACAGCCTTGAAAAAATACTCTTCATTGTTGGTCGGGATCGCGGATCATGCGAAGAGCACTGATCGATGACTTGTCCGAACTGTTGGTGCACGAGTACACTGCCTGGTTTAATGGTGGCTAAAAGTAGAACAAGACGTTAATTATTCTACTGCAGCGTTAGGGATTCTTCTGCAGTTCAAGTTAGTGGAATTTTTGCTATACTAAGCTTCCAAGCGTACTCGATTTCCGTGTGCCACCCGGCACAGCTTTAGATCCTCTGAAAATCTCGGTCAAGATCACACCAAGGGAAAACACATCCGCTTCCCTCGATCCACAAAAGTATTCGTTGTCGTATTCCGGCGGTAGCATGACATCGGTCTTAGAAAGACGAATACGGTTACTCTTGACTAATTTGCTCAAGATCGCAATGGAAGCGACATCGGTGATTTTGGCAGTAAAGCGACTATCTAATATAACACTGAGGCTTGACAAGCTTCCGTGAAAGAATGTGGAAGATAGGTCATGAATGTAGTTCTGCCCCTGTTAGAAAAAAGCGTAACGAGTTGTAATTAATGTTTCTAGGCGAACTGTGTAGATTATTTACCATAATAATGTTGTAAGCGAAGAACAGCTGGACAGTGAAATCTGTGATGATTGTTTCGCTGGCAAACATACTCCGCAACGTTCGGCGCCCCCCTTCCCAAACTATCGACAGCTTTTGATCAGCAAGATGAAGACCGATGAACTGGCCTATGTTGTCATGCCGCATTAGTCGAAGCTGTAGAAAATAAAAGCGTATGACTTACACTTGTACATTTGGGCAACATACTTATCTACAGACAACATTTGTCGCACAGGCTTGAAAAGCTCCTGATCAGTACGAACCCGAGCAAGAAGCAATCTCAGCGCGTTGTTCGATAAAATCTCAGGTTGGGTAAGCTCCACCCGTTCCGTTCGAACCCATACGGTGATTCCATTCAGTTTGGTTAAGGATATCACCGAGTCCTGCTTCCAGGCAATACTATGATCTTTTTTCATTGTACTGGCGTTCCCTACTCCGAGAGTCTGGAAATCCCCTTGTAGATACCACCAGTCGGTCAAATCGATCTTGCCGTGACGTTTCCTGTAGAAAATCCAATAGCGGTTATAACAGGATCAAGTGCGCACTGCTGGCATTCATTTAAACTTAAAAATCCAAATGCATAACGTCGTTAAAAAATGATCTTTTTAATGTGTGTTCACTTACACACGGAAAAACATGTATCCAAATGCAGCTGCGCATACAACCAGAACTCCGCATACGCTTCCAATGATGATTGCTCGGATGTCTACCAAGTAGGAAGGTCGATTGTACGAAGATCGTTTTAGACTCTTCACTCTTGGACCGCTTCACACTATACTACGTTACCGTTGTTTGAGGATCGACATCGGTCATGTCGGAATCCACAGATGGGCTGGTTCAACGGTGGTGCATACAAACCATTCCATTCATCCGCTAAGATCGACGTTTTATTGACAATTTTCGATGGGAAATCGAAGTACCAGGCTGGCTACGTAACAAAAATGATAATGTTATGGAAGTAACCGGATGTCTAGCAAAAAAGAGAGATTACTTCAAACTGCCTGGTCGTGGTATTGAGTCGCGAATAAATGGTGTTGGACATGCGCATTCCATCAGGACCAATCATCAAGCGTCGAATACCGGTTTCGAAAGTTTTGTTGAGAAACGCGTTGCGAAAATGACTGGTCTTCATTTGGTCCAGTGGAAGTGTCGATTCATCAAGAACCTAATGGCAAATCAAAACTATTGAGCTCAGTCTATGTGCTCTTTGCAAATCAATGCAGTTAGGTTCGTCAGGTAAATCCCTGTTGTATGGTCTATATTTATAACTTTCTGGAGCTCTTGAAATGTTTCTGTAATAATAAATTCCGTAAAACTGACCTTCCCCACTGCATACAAGAGTTCTGGTATTGCCAGGGTGATCTCGTTATTCTGCAAAACAACAGCTGCTGATGTAGGGTTCGTGTGAGATATTTCCAGAAAAAACAAAACCATTGAAGTACCTTCTCATCAATACTATAAGGATGACTGTAATTTTCCGCGGCGTTTTTGGCTACGGCATTAATGAATGGAGAAAGCTGAACGTAGTCTGGTATGTGGAAGCTCATCGTAATTAAATGCTTGCACGCTTGGAAGACAATCTGTAATGGTATTTCTAGAGATCACTAATGACAGACAACGGCAAAAATTTTTGACTACAAGCTTATAAATGAATCATGGCGGAAACGAAAACTTGAACTTCTGTATTTGCCGCCCCGGATGTGCCGTCATAATGATAAACTGGCAAGCACATGTGCACAGAGCGGCTGCTTAAGAGTCGAGATTATCAAGAGGACTGTATCCAGCCATTGAGAATAACCGGGACAAACGAAGTACTTTTTCAAATTTTAATTTCCGCCCCGTTGGTATAAGGAGGGTTTCTTCGCACAAATACCTCGTCATCGGGCTGGCCGGTATCGATTTCAAGCGGTAGGTACTCCGGTCCTTGAATCGGCATCGTATGGAGAAAGACCTGGAGAGTCCATTGAAGTGTGACAAGAATAGTAAGGCGCACAATAGTAGTGTGAAATTTCACGCTTACAAACTCATCGTCCGTCATGCCTAGCTTGTGCGCCATTATCTAAGGAGTCATATAAAGGCATGTGCATCACAACATCACGAGAGGTTACGCAAGTGAACATAGAATCAGTCGTACCATAATCTTCCGCAATTCATCTGCCCGGGTCAAGATAACAATAACTGCAAAAAGACGTCAATAAATTCATCAGGTTCAGTAAGTTCCTGCGCTGCAGTTAAACTACCAATTGTTATAAACTTTTATTACCATATTCATGAACTTAAGGAAGTGTCTTACTTCTGCTTTGAGCTTTTGCTCTTTTCAGTCTCGTCTCATAATCTGGGTTAAACTGCGAGTCATACGCTTCCAAGTAGAACTCAAACTCCCCCCGAACCGAAAACAGCGTCTTCATGGCGCGGCAGTTGGCCGACAGAAACGCGGCAATGCTTGTATATTTCAGTAGGTCATCGCAAAACAATGTCAGCGTCTTCCACTTGTAATACTTCAAAAACGCCTTGGTGGCCGCAGCATGGGCACCCTGCCCTACCGCCCCGAAGGTCAGCATAGTGGGGTAGCGTTTCCTATTGGCGAACATAGGATCCGCTGACGTACTGCAACCGGGTAAATTATGCACAATGTTGACGAGTGAATATTGATCATCCGTTCAGTCCACACCTTGCAAGAAGTGGAACATCGATTTCTGCAAAGAGACAAGCAAAGGTTATCGCAAGAACGATCAAGAAACGTTACAACCAGTTTTAGAGAAGTGATAGTTCTGTTTACCTCGTGCTAAATCCCCAAGCGGCAAGAGTTCCGGACTGCATCCTGCAAAATGAGCGATTATCGTTTTGTATGAAGCATGAGAACGCCGGTAATTAAGGGGGAAATACAGATGATGGCGGTCAGTTAGACAGCACGAAATTAAACCGCCTGGGATTCGAACAGAAGCTTAGGAACATAGGGAAGGTGATTAGCGTTCATTTCAATTATGGTCAACTATTCTACGAATTCAATGGATACTCGACAACCGGAAACGATGAGCGTCAGACAAAGCAGTCCCTAATGGAGTACATTAATAACTAACTTTTCCAGTAGAGAAATCCTAGAAGAAACATTCTTTTCCAGTACTCGAACAAAGTACCGTGTAAGTAGCGGCTGGCTACTAGCACACAAATGAACTAATACAGTCTCAATGCGTTTTAGACAAACGCATGTTTTACTGTTATTTCAGCTGTTATTTAGACAAATCTATTATGACCATTTAAAAGTGGTCTAATGCCTAACGGTTGTTGTAGAAAACTTTGGAACATTCCATTCAGATAGTTCTATACAATATGTACACAGATATCATTACTGTGCGCGTAGAACCTTGTTAAAAAAATCTATATAAAAATTCATATAATTCGTATTACCGAATGAGTTAGTTCCGTAATTTCGCAAATAACTCAATCTCGTTAATATAAGCTAATTATCTTTCTAAACTACTTAAAAATCCTTGAAAATCTTCCATTGCTATATTCTTCATGTTATGCTGATTAAAAGCGATCGATACAGTTTGATTATGTTGATATAATCGGCCTATGGTAGCACAACGGACATGCAATTTACCCGGCGACAACAGCATCGTAAATCCATCCGTTCGCATCACAACATCATAGATCTCTCCTGTCACAGCAAACATAGCTGCCGCTGCATCTGGGCATGCCCAAAGAGCAGGTTTGTGAAAGATTTGCTTGGAATAGTTTCCAAACACTCGTGGATACAGTTTCTCTGCGACATGGAACGCTTCGTCGAAATACGGCGCCGCTGCGTAGTATCCATAAGAAGGATTATCCCCGATTGTCACAATTATAAAGTTCAGTACTGCGGCTTTAGAAACACCTATTACTACGCTTAACAATAGGAAGTACATCGTAGAAACTGGATGGGTGAAGGAAGATCATAAAAACAAAAAAACATCAGCAACAACAGTGAATGATCCTAGTAACAGTCGCACGAGTATGAAAAGGCTTCCCACCGGAAATGATTCCATATATCGATTACAAGGCGGAACAGAAGGACGCACGAGATACAGATGTTACAAACGCCTGCCGCAGAAAAGATACAAAAGAACCCTTTTGGATTAGCGTAATCATGTTGTCATGCGATATTTACCGATTATTCAATAGACTGCTTTACACAAGTACTGCCGGGACCGACAAGGCTTTGACCTCTAATAACCGCCTAACCGCCTGTATCCGATGATACCGGCAGGTAAACCGCGCATTATGTGCGAAACATCAATATTGCAATATTTACTGACGCCGGCATATAACGCTGCACCTGAACTACATTTACGAACTATACTCAATAATGCTGTTTTCCAACCGGACAAGTTTCATCGTGTGTTCTTAACGGTTATTTGGAATAATCCAGTTTCTCATGTGTGGTAACACTTTTATTCTTATGATAATACACCAAAGAGATCAGAAATTTAACAATAAGTCTTGCGATAATTAAAGAGATCATAGGCCGTACACAGTACAGCATCATACAGAGACAGGGTACAGAAAGCTCTTTTTCGCTAAATTAAACAGGTTTTGCACTAGTGTGTTTCATACAGTTAACCGTAAAAGAGGAATCTCTTTTACGTAGAACATGTTCAGTGCGGCGGGCCATCGAAATCTGGATCCAGACATGTATCAAGGCTCAGTATGTCTGCGAGATGCGAATGCAGAAAATAAGAAGATAAGATCTCTGTCTCGGTGATAAACTATCGCTGATCTTGTTGCAAACTAAACGGCGGTGCTGACATTCCTTGCAGCTGTATCTTCGCGGATGACATCGCACTGAAAGGGAGTCGAAAAGCCCAGGGATGAGTAGGGTGGAGGAGGATCCAGCATTTGTCCAGGCATAGACTGGGTTCCTGGGCAAATTACGAATCCGGCCGCTTGATCGTCGGTCTGTTGGTCAGCATGCTGTGCCCTGCTTTTCCACAACAACCGCTGTTTGATCCGTTTCCGAAGCCATAAAAAGAACATAGCCAGTGGCACCAGTCCGAAGACGCCCATAACTAAACCAATTGTCTGCTCCCGGGTAAAATTTCCACTAGAGTATGGGTCTACATTGACTTGTTCCGTGGTAGAGTTATCTATAAAGATTTCATCGTCAGACTGAGCGAAACGCAAGGAAACCTTCATACTCTTACCGGTAGATTCGTGGTACATCCCAGTAATAGTGCTGGTGAACACTATTAGAATGATGAGAGATTCTGATCCGGCAGATTTCATGGGGGGCCAGATTAACCGCTCTCTAAATCACAATGCACTGTCTGAAGTTTCTGTAATCTAGCTGCAGAATTTTATTACTGAACCACTTCTAAATCATGCTATTTTTCTAGTAAGCTGGTTGAGTTATACATGTGTTTCGTATCAACTCAACGCTCTAGTTTCCCGGATACTGATATGATAGCTGGGAACTTTATTATTCACTGCTCATGCTGTGCACTAAATGTAGCGTATTAGAGACACAATCACCGAAATCGTTGCTAGTCAACGCGAGTGACTCGCGACTATAACGCTGACATAATTCTATGTAAATGTGGTAATGATCGTGAGTACTAAATAAGTAGACTATAAAGCTAAAAACGATGTGTGCTGCCGCTGCATGCACACATATTAGCAGCCGTAAAGTGGAACAGATTAATTGTCCTGACGGTCCACACATGACTGTTATCCATATTTGCAAAATCGTACTTTGTAAACTGATGATTCATGCTTATCAGCTACGTATTGTACAAAACATTGTTATTAACTTTGTCCAGTGCTTATCGTTACATCCGTTTGCGTCCTTCTTCGTACACTGATCTGCATAAAGGCTTTACGTAGCAGAAACAGGTACTGTATACTTCGTTAAACAACAAATTAGGGGACATTATGGTGGACTTCTTAGTCATTATAACAAAGGCTCGTCCTTCATACACCACAAATAACATACGGCGCAATCCACGCGCATCAAAGAACTAGCTTTAGTGTGAAAAAACAACCAGATCCTTTTTCATAAAAACATTTCAGTTCAGCTTCGAGCTTTTTGGATAACGCCCTTGCCATTTGTACCCAAATCTGCGGTAATTCATACACAGATTTGCTGTTATTTAAAGCATGTATGCACCATCGCTATTTAGACCGGCAATAATTCGATCCGGTTTTTATGAAATTCTTACCATGCAATTATTAGACACGCCGAAGAGAAATGTGACCATACCAGAGACGTTTGCAAGATAGGTAATATTGCGAAAAGAATCACACAACAGAGGTGCGTGCTCCCAAAAAAATAAGCGAAAATAAACTGACTGGATTTGTGTGAATTGTGAAAGTAGCTTCGTACACAATTATGTAGATCTGGGTTGATAGTGATTGCATTTAAAGTGTGTTTCACGGCCTGCTGCTGCGCTCTACATATTATCATACTTCTAATCATCTGTATATACTGTGATCAGCGAGAATTCGTCACTGGAATCATAACATGCCGATACGATCTCTTATGATCAGTTTCTGACGTCGGTACCCGCATTTGTCGTATCATGTTTGTCGGGTAAACCACACTGGGGCAATGTAAAATATAGGCAAATAACAAAATCTAGGTTACTATCGAACTTATTTGCGCAGTTCTCTCGCTGTCCAGGCCAGGCGGTTTAAAAGGAACTGAAAGGTCCAAAGATGAGTATGAAGGAGGAAAGTCCAACGAGCACGCCGAGTTGTCCTTTCCCGAAATCATAAAATCCGCCATCTCTACAGGGCTGTGCGAAATGAACAAGTCCTCGCCAGTTGGTGTTATCTGATACCCGTTTCGCTGATTAAGCAATCTTCGTACCCAGAACAAAGCAAGCATCACAAAGGTTATTGCCACAGGCCCAATGACTAAGGCCGCTACGGGACCGTGGCCCAGCGTAACACCGGATCGTCTTCCGCCCTGTGGCAATCCGATGCAGATCGGATGATTGTTGCAGTAGCTTGGAAGGCGTCCTGGAATCAAGGAAGTTGCGCTGTACTGGTAGTCTGCGGGACAGTTCAGCCTGTTGTTTCTAGTATCGCATATTAGCTCTCCTGGCATGTATCCCTTTAATGCAGCACAAAACTGCAATGTCGTACCGAGAGCAGATATGTCTGTAATGGAGAAAATCAAGTGGTCTGTGGTTGTCATTTAGACGAGTAAGAATTTTACGTACTGTTATAAAGAATGACGTAATCCAGAATCGTTCCATCCCGAGCAAAGGGAACACCGGGGAATCTACTGTACAATGAAATCAGAACTTTTGGTTGATTGGACGCTGTGATTAGCAGTTGGTCTATTAGTGGTGAACTATTGTGCGCAAGATAGTTTTTTTCCCTTCCATAAAAATATTCTTTTAGGGCTATGTTCGGGTTCATGGAATCGCTAAGTTTGATACGCAGAATCCGACGTAATCCAGTGATATTGAGACCTCTGCGAAGAAAATACAAGATGAGGAGTTTCGCATGTGACGAAAAGTCCCCTAAGAATACCTTTTTACATACCGGACGTTGATGTACATCGAGAATGTCATTCCCGGATGAAACTGGCAGTTTCCTTGAAGAGCAAGTACAACGCTGCAGTTACCTCTAGGCGCACCGAGACCTTCAACTGAACCCGCGTGGCCTTGGACCCAGGAAGGACATGGAATATATGCAGTCCCATTGCAGTGTTCGTCCAGTATTACTATCAACCGAATTTGCCGTAATGAATGTGGTCTGCAAGGGACAGCGATAACACTTACTCGGGGCTTCGTACTGGGCAGCTACGAGGCCAGTAGCTATCAGTAATACCAGAAAGCAGGTTAAGCAACACATCGTCGTAAGGGATCGAGTTATGTCTTCCCGTTTTAGAGTAAGATCGCTGCACCAGGTCTCGATCAAAGGAAGTGCTGTCAGGATTCTTCCGCGCCTGTACAGATGGTCCAGTAAACGGTACGTAACGTATCCTGTAAAGTGAGCAAACCTTCAATAAATCAGCATTTGGTGGTCCGTACTGTGTCGAGAAAACAAAATGCGTCTCAACGATAGCGTGTAAGCAACGTGGTACACATGTTGTCTGTGATAAGATTAATCATTAATGAGGCATCACGAAAGCGCTGCATACCATGCCAATAAAAGAATACTATGTTAGCTATACGAAGCGGATTTTGAAAGACACAAATTAACTGTGTGCAAACTTACAGATCCGATCATATAACAAGTGATCAACAAAAAACAAGAACGAAATGCAATAACTCATACCGGCGTTTTTGCTGGTCACAGGGTCCAGAAAGGATTGTTGCGTGTTCGAATCGTATCTAACAGAGTGTTTTGCTTAGCTTCAGTGCAAGACATTACGTTTTCATGGAAACCAAGTGGTACGAGTTGAATTTGGAACCCTGTGACATTCCGTTACAAATGTAAGACAGGCAGTGCCTTGCTCAAGCTGGCCACCATTCCCAGCATCTGCATAACATTATATGCCGCTTTTACGACCGGTACCAGAACCTGGTAATACCAAGAATAATAAATATACCTTTCTTACATAATAATATACATGATAATACATATTACATAATAATAAAACAATAAAAGATAAACAGAGAACAATAAAAGTCTTTCAGTATCTGCCACAATTCAACAAATTCATCGCTAACTTGAAACTCTTCCTGCGACTGGGCCACTAAGCACTAAGTCATGCCACTGCACATAACTGTAAGCTCTGGTCTGCTGACTCTGTTCAAGCATACCGCTTTGCTAGCTCTGTTAATGCTCTGGCATGCTACAATGCGGGAGATAATTTAAGAAACAGGTAATCGCACGAGCTGATAAAGTCGAATAGTAAACAGGTCGAGCATGCTGCCCCGAATGCAAGAAAATTTACCACCATTAGCACAATTTGTGGTATGTTTCCAAGTTCGTTGGCCGGAGTATTTTTGATGGTATGAGAAATCAACGAATTCAGCGTTTCTTCAGGAAATATATACGGTACATAATGGAACTAGAAGACGAAATTAGCCTATGCTATGGTAAAACGTGCGTCTACCATATCCTGCCAAACAAAATTGGAGCAGGTGCCTTTGGCATTGTTTATAAGGCAAAAGTCAATGATTCCGGAAATTATGCTGGCAGTGAAATTGTTGCAGTTAAAGAATTATCGTTTTCTCAGAACGGAAGTGCGAAGCGTTCGATTAATGATGAGACCGGTGATCAAGCACAACTATGGAATACACTGCTTATGCTGGACCATAAGAATGTGGTTCATTACCATAAAATTTCGATAACTCGACAGTCTGTGCGTCTGATGATGGATTGCTCTGCAGGTTTGTGACAATATTGCAGCGTTCTTTGGTTGGTTTAGTTGAAAGCAGACAGCGACAGCAAAGCCTATGTAGGCACATATTAACAAAGTTTTGAATGTCAGGATACCAAATAACAGGAAAGTGTAAAATCTGACAGCAAAATCAATATTGGAAAATAATTATCTAGCAACTTTCTTATCCAAAGGACATTCCAGCGACATTTTCTCTGCAGATGGGGATTTATCTTCATTGCTAGGCCGTGCCGAAAAGGATCCGGCACTACTTAATTTACCAGCTGTGATATGCTATGCAATACAAATTGCAGAAGGACTAACATATTTGCACGAGCAGAAACCTAAGGCAATCATACATGGCGACGTGAAACCAAACAATATCCTTTTAAAACCCTCCGGCAACGCTCATTACACCCTCGTAATCGCTGATCTCGACGATGTCATTCTTACGAAAGGAAGCGAGCCCGGCTCGCAAGATCTTTCGGGTATTCACGGAACACTGCGGTATATGGCGCCAGAAATGCTTACAAAATTCGTAGCAGAAGACTGTGGCCCCAACCCCGGACGGAATCTTGATATCTGGAGTTTGGGCTGTACTCTGCATGAATTTGCAAGCTGCTTCTATGGAATAAAACGCAAAATTCTCTTTCGAGAACGTGCAGAGTCACGCAATGCTGAGAGATTCTTTGTTGCAGAGGACACAACCGACACAAATTACATTATACAAATCACTAACGGGTTCGTCCCTGTTGTGCACGATGCCGTTCCACCAGTTGTTGCAAACGTTATTCAAGGGTGTCTTACGCGAGATAATACTTTGTGGTTTTCCGCAAGAGAGCTAGTCAATAAGCTACGCGAGTTAACTGGCGCATTCTGTTCAAGTCAGCCTGATGCTACAAATAATGCCACACCGTGTATTTGCCACTCACCTTCGATGCAGTTATGCAGTGTGCCCGCTGCCGGAGCTATTCAACTTGCTGAAAATATGGTGGTCATTATTCACGAGTTTGTAGAAGCCGATTTGACGGAATTAGCAAGCATTTGAGTGCAGATATTTGACCATACGCTAAACATACTTAATGACTACCAGTTGCCGGTGACCGATCTGCACTGTAACGGCTACGTTCGGTCTTCCTTTGTACTTCTTGGTGATCGGCTCATCTGTCAAGCTGTTGATAAAACTGTGGTTAGATCCGTAGTGATAGTGGCATTTGATTTTCAAACACGGGCATGGTGACGCCTGGAAACCAACGTCGGTGTGGATCGGTGGCTCGTCGCTCCAGTGCTTGTTGGCAATAAAGTTTTTTTTTCAAATGGAACACGATAAAAGTGGCCACCGTTTCGGAAACTGCCTTCGAGGTTCAGCAGACACCCGACGAGAAAGTGTAAGATAAACAGTTGCGCTTTTTCGATGATTTTTCAATTCCAGTGGCAGAAACTTGTTTTCCAGATCGGTTTGGAAAGAACAGGGCAACGTAAGCGCTGCTGCCCATGGGAATACCATACTGTTTCTCGGAGGAGTTCCAACAGCGAATGACGGTCTGGGAACACAAAACGTGGAGCGTTACGACACTGTGTCGTGTCAGAAAAGTTTACTGGCAGACATAAGGCATCTCTTGAAACCTCGGAGCGGGTGCCCTTTTTCAGTTGTGGGTGGCTACCTATACGTTACGGGGGGTCACAATATTTACGAGATGTGGATAGCTGAATGTCTGCGCCTACACAAGAATAGCGTGCGCTGGGAACGCATTGCGCCTCTTCGAAAACCCAGGACCGTGCATGGAGCATTCGTTATCAACAAGTGTGTTTACATATTTGGTGGCTATGTCTATTTCGGTACTCTAGGAGAAAATCTTTCCCAAAAAATGGAAGCATATGATCCGCAGACCAACACTTGGACCGATTACCCGTTTGAGAATTTGGACAAAACGGATTTCAGTGGCAAACAACTTTGTCGTACATCGTGTTACGTGTGGCGTTCACTGCCTTAAAAAGCGGTCTGTTGAAATGCTTAATGTAGAAGAGGCTTACAGTTAGTACCTCCCGACATTGGGCAGCGCGCGAGTACCGTTTTTGTAACAGTCATTGTTATTTAAAATGGAATAACATTATGTGCAATAAACTTTAACGGCAAGGTGACATAGCAGTGCTGGGGCTAAAAATTACTACGGCAGTCACTTTACTTCATGCACCCTACTGTATATGAAGTATATGAATATGAAGTAATATTTTTGCGCCGTTTACATGGCATACCGTCTCTCTAGCTATATGCACTTATTAATTTTCGAAATTACTCGGCGATCAATATTGTTAATCCTGAGTTCCTAATAAATACAAGCATTAATGATATACTGATGTTGGATAGACGGCGTTTACTTACATAATACTATGATAAATCGCTTAATACGGTACATATGGTGTCGAAATGATCTCCTCCTCGTACTCCAATAACAAGAGACAAAGTCACTTTATACAGTACAACTGCAATGTACAAACAACAGCCCACAAAAGACAAACAGCTTGCGTTAAAGTGAATTAACAATTGCAACACGAATTTATAAAGAGTAACCTTGTAATTTAGTCGATATAAACCAATTCTGAATCAGGGCGACCATACAGTACTTTGTGGCGATCAAATAAATCTCGCAGTTCTTCCGCATAGCGCTCGTGTACACGATCGATCTCAACCTAAAAGGAGAACGCTGTTCACTGATTACGGTGATATACTTGGAATTTATTGAATAGCTGAACGCACAACTGAAACAGTTTCACTTTGCTTACTTGAGTCGGATTAGGATTGTATTCGGTCGGTATAGGCGCCCCAATCACCACCGTTACAGGAACTCTAAATGGCATAATCCCTGCTCCCCATAAGATGCCTTTTCCAACGGCAAATCCCGGGCAGAAATGCAGTTTTCGATGCATGAAACGCAGAAACTTGTATGCTAGGGCGTCTTTGTGAAAAGCCAGGCGGTAAAGGTCATTTTCACCGAAAGCGAACATTGGTACCAGATGAGCTCTGCAGTTAAGACAAACGTACAATGCTTTAATTTCGAAGTTTTGATATGGACTGGTTACCCGTGCTGAATCGCCACTTTAACGAATCCTGCAACCATAAAAATATGTATCTCTATGATGAAATCGCCCTAAAAACTGGTGACAGGCAGATCTTACCTTTCCGGTTTTTCAGCACCAGATTAACCTTCTTCGAATCCAACTCGTAGATTTCCTTATTCCCGCCTATCACAATCCCTACCGCTGAACCAGGTCCTTGTTTCAAAACATAATCAATACTTTCCCTACTGACATCGCACATCCCAACCGCCATGGCGTATTCCCGCAAAAATGGGATATGCATGACGAGTTTTAGTCCCAATAACCTGAGATTAATCCCCGGATACAATTTCCGGAAACCACACGCCTCGGTCGCTAGCGCTCCAACAAACCCGAACACGACACTTCCCCCGTGCGGATGTCCACCGAAGACGTACTTGTACCGCGGATCCAGGTCGACCGTCTTGACAATTCGAATGGGAAAGTAATCGCAGTACCATCGCCAGTACGCTGATTGGCGCCATCGTTGCACTGTGTGTCCTCTGTAGCCACCGCGAGAACTCTGATTAAAATCGTAAAAATACCAGATTCCATACAGCAGGGGAATGAAGAAGAGGGGAGTGAACAGGGAGATGGGAAGGAAGAAGAAAATGAAAGGAGATATGACGAGGAAAACGGAAAGATGCGCCGCTACTGCAAAGGACTGTAAAGCGCGGTCGAACGATTGTTTCATATAACTTGGCAGAAACATTGTATATATGGAAATATTTTGCAGGGGATAATAGTCCTATATTCCTCACTATCGAACTGTGCACATATTTCTATATTGCAGCGCAACGGTTAGCGACTAGTGCGGTATCTATATTAATTTAACAGAGGTTAAAGAGAAAAATTAGAACTGGCTAAAAGTTTGCCGGCAATACTTGCGGAAAAGCCGATAACGTGCAGTGTGTACATATGTGCTTAGTAACGCTGAGATTGTGCCGCCTGTGCAGCGATAAGGCAATGCACGCGGCTGTTTCCGCGTGTGATGATCAACAATACGCGATATCCGCAAAGTACATTCGGTGCGTTCGGTACATTGAGCGTTCCATTTAGCAGCCAGCTTTGAAAATACCAGGTTTTAGGTTTTAGAACGTTTAAAAGTTTCCCAAAGTAGAGGGTGTGATTATTTGTCTGCCGTCTCGTGCGAGTTTGTTATCGTACGATTACATCGGCACTTTCCCATGCACGCGAATGTTATGTAACGATTGGCATCACCATAGCGGACATCAAACGCAGTAAACACTTTATTCAATAAACATGGATACCATATTCCTTATATCAGATTCTGTAGTTGAAGTTTGACATGTGAACAATAGAGCGAAAGAGTATCGACAGATTTCCCGACAACAATTTCCATGATAATCGTTTTTGGTCCACCGTCATCAGCTAAAGCAGCTAGTGTTGCTCGGCGCAACTAACCACTGCGCAATGAAAACATATCATTAAATTTTGGTACTTGACTTTAGCAATCGTCGTTCTGTAGTCGTTATAGTGTGGCCCGGACGTGCCTTGGACTGTGCGTCCCTTTTTAAGGGGCCGTGCTGGACCAATTCTAAATGCAGCTTCGATCACAGCCTACAACCGTCCAGTCAGAAACAAACTCTTTCCTTTTATAAGATCTCGTAGAGCACATAATAGGCAAAATAAGCCCATGGTCTTTATTTCTGATTCGATAGAGCTTTTTGTATGACGTGCGTCGTGCGAAAAGAC
Source organism: Paramacrobiotus richtersi (assembly GCA_034698045.1). NCBI lineage: Eukaryota > Metazoa > Tardigrada > Eutardigrada > Parachela > Macrobiotidae > Paramacrobiotus > Paramacrobiotus richtersi. Next base: position 24,372 of record JAQGAU010000280.1, read on the forward strand.
TGACAGGTGATCGTTTTAAAGAACACAGTTTCTCAGACACTTGCTGGTTCCGTGAATGGGTGGCCATTGCGCCCAGGCACCGCTTTGCAATGCCTGACAAGATCCCATCGCAAATACCGCGACACAAACAATGAGTGCAACCCGATACCCGCAACTTGAACAGCTACCAATTCGCTACAACCGCATGACAGCGTAGGAGAGAGCGTGAATGAGTTATCAGATATTCCCATTTACAACACTACATCTTTGACAGCTGAAGCCACGTGATTCTGATGAGTGGAGTTTGGGCGTTCACGAAAAGTGCGCCCCTCACCATTGGTTACCACAGTCAAAGGCTGCACCAACCTGCCGTGTCTGACATTCCGCAAGAATTCCACAAACCCGGTCCTGTACTCCTTGCTCATGCAGTACATGAGCGTCTACAATGCAACCAAAACGTTATGATAGTTCCACAACCATAACTGTTCTGTTAAGCCATTTTTACCGGTATTATAATAAATCCCACAGGATACAGCAATCGTGCTGCCAACTGTAATGGTACAGACGCAAAGTACACATCGGGTGCAGCACCAATGATCACCGGTACCGGCAAGTAGCACAGCACAGCCACGAAGAACATGATGAAGGACATCTTGGTTATGGCTGTTGCGGCTTTGTCTTTGGAATTCTTGAACCCATTTCCGGTGTCACCCTTTTTACGGTGAAGGATTATAGCCAGAACAAAGTATAGTGTAGTGCATAGTGTCAGTGGAACGTATACGCCCAATGATTGTTGGGTGTTTCCCATCCAGCCTAACGCGGGATACTGGCATCCACCTAGAACGCTGCGCACGTAACCACCTGCCAGTCCAAAGCACTGGGGTGTGGCTAGGAGAATACCGAAAACAGTGGCTGATATTACTTGGAAGTAATTAACCTTGGCTGTTGTAATGAGTGCGTAGTGATGGGGAAATAATAGTGCTATCAAGCGATTGATGGCGATCATTGTATCCAACCAGGACAAAGTCTATAAAGCAAAAGAAACAAAAACAGATCGACTTCATATATTTTTCATAACAATGTCATGTGGCATAAATGCATTTTTTGAAAGCTGACTATTTCTGTTAACGAATGACTCTCCACATACTGATAAAATTCTCCCAAATTACTCACATGCTGCAGCACGTGAAAGATAAACCGATCAGCAATACAAGCAGAAGCTGCCAGATCCCATCCCTTGATTTGGCTCCCATAAATAAAGATGGCGGACAATGGAAACGAAACCAAGCCCATCATACCACCGACAAAAAGTGACGCAGCAATGAGCGTCCCTGCCCCAGCTCTCAGAGTTTTCTTCAAAGAAATTGTCAGCACCAGAGAAAAATTGGCAAGAACGCCGATGTAGCACAGAATCAACAAGATTGTTGCCCAGGTGATAACAGCTAATTTTGGCTCGATATACAAAAGTCCTTGAACCCCGCTTTTTGCCGAAGTGTTGTATTCCGGAGGCCGCGTTAATGGAGAATTTGTCGTGGAATTCATTGCTAAATGATTACATAAGTTTATGATGGTTTCAACTGACAACCAGCTGAACACAAAACAATAGCCAACACCAAACTGTCAGGGTGGACTTAATTGAGACCTTCCTGATGTTTTGCAATTTCTTAATACGGGAATGACATCTTGCCGAGTCAATGCCGACCATATGGTGCACGAAATCCAGATAAATTTGAGCACGAGATCTCCTGTTTTCGGGTAAGCGCGCATCAAGAATTCATATAACAAGCCGGAATACAACATGCCACGGAGGTCATCAAACTTTCAATAAGTGAGACGAGCATATATAAAATCTGAAGACAGAAATCCATATTCCAAATAACAGACAGATTTCATATTGCGCTACCGTAGCGTGCGTGATATTGACGTTTTGTTGAGTGAACTAGGTGCGCTACACGGAACAATTAGAAGATTGCTTGCTATCTGCAGTTTCTTATAAGTGACGCTGTCTATAAACTGTTAAAAGTTGCATGGGATTTGCTTTGGGAGATGGTCTCAAAGAAATAGCCGATCTGCTGGTTTTGGGAAGAACTTTCCGGATGCGGGTGGTAGGGGTATGTAGGCATACAGTACTTTGTAATATCGAATATCTGCAACAATTAGGTACATATTACATTACCTGCTGCGAATTGCCGAGCAGCTGAAGTACAAAACGGTATAAACGTTTCCGAAGATCGCAAATGCGAAGTACAGCGTACGCAGTCACGTCAGGAAATGAAGCTTTTGACCTCGCTGAACACAGTAGCTCGAGATCGCCTGCTATTTCTTCGTGAAAATACTTGGCAGTGTTCAGAAAATTATTGAATGAGTTCATTAATCAGAACCGCTTTCCGGTTCAGCATGTGTATAGTATGTCATCTGAATCGAGTGTATAGTATGTCATCTGAATCGAACATGTCTGTCGTCAACTATCCAGATAGCCGTGCGAGTCCGACAGAAAGGTACTGCCGTGTCCCCTTTGATATCATCACACAACTTTGCTCGTGTTGTTAATGGCAAACGACATATATTTAATTGTCTGATTCGTGAACTGGTTCAGTTGATCACACTTTCGTCCCTCACCATCGGCCATGCTACGGAGGACGGAAGATCGCCGGAAATTGCTTCATGCGAGTCCTCATAACTGCATCGGACGCGCTTCCCGTACGTTTCTGTATCTTTTCATCTGTTCGATCTCTACTCGGCAACTCCGGACGCCCACCAACTCGAACCATCGCCTACGCCATGATTGCACTGGTTTAATTTAATCTGTATACCATCAAGTCTTTTTTGAGAATCAATAATTATTTGTACGCGCAGTTTTTGTCGTACGCTTACACTGATAGAAGTGCATGCATATGGGTGCTTCACAACTCAGAAATTAACAACACAGCGTGGTTGCATCCTAGCTGCTACGTGTATTTTTGCACAGCTAACGAGATGTTTATAACCACGAAACGTCAGTGTTTACAGCATAGCTGAAGCCAACCATTAGCGGCTAATCAAAAATTCAGGCAATTTTTTCCGGTATGAACCAGTGTCCAAACGTTTAAAACGTCCAGGACGATTTCAATTTAAGTCGTCGTTCTAAAAGCCGCGGTCTTTCAGGCATTTGCTGCTTCCGGCAATGGTGACCGCTGCGCCCAGGCACTCTCTTCTGGTAGTTAACATGATTCCACCCGCAACCAGGGATAAGAAAAGGTCGCGTTACCAATAAGTGTAACCTGATATGGAAATAAAAACTGTTAACAAATACGCTACAACGTCATAACAGTCCAGCAATGGTTAAGCAAGCAAGTGAATGGTTAAGTGGTTAAGATGTGCAAGTCAGGACTCAGGAGTGATTAATATCGTGTTATCGAGTATCCCGGTCTTCAATGATACATCCTGACATCTCAGGCCAGCAAATTCTGATGCGTTGATGTTGGGCGTTCGCGCAGACTGTGCCCCTCAGCACAGGTATCCAAAGTCAATGGTTGCACCAATCGGCCGTTCCTGATATTCTGCACGATCTGCATAAAGCCGGTTCGGTACTCCTTGCTCATGCAGTACATCAGAACCTATGATCCAACAGACACGTGATAAGAATCCGATTATGATAACTCCACGTTTCGTTCCAGTCATATTTACCGGTATTACAATAAACCCCACTGGGAATAGCAACCTTGATAATAACTGTAATGGAACTGACGAAAAGAACAGAGTGGGTGCGGTACCAATGATAGCTGGCACCGGCAGGTAACATAGCGTTTCCACGAAGAACATGACAAAGGACATCTTGGTTACAGCTGTTGCGGCTTTGTCTCTTGAACTCTTGAACCTATTTCTGCTGTCGCCTCCCTTTTTGACATTAAGGATAATAGTCAGCACCAAGTAAATTGTTGTACACAGGGAAAGCGGTAGGTATATGCCTAGTGACTGCTGGACCTTCCCAAACCAGCCGAGCCCAGCATACTGGCATCCGCCTACAAAGTTTCTTATATAACCGCCGGCTAGTCCAAAGCACTGCGGTGTGGCCAATAGAATTCCGAAAACTGTGGCTGAAATAATTTGAGAATAGTTGAATCTTGGTGCGGTAATCAGGGCATAGTAATGGGGAAACAGCAGAGCTATCAAGCGACTGATGGCGATCATTGCGTCCAACCAGTCCAGAATCTACATAGCACAAGCAATACTGTAGTTATAAGTCGGCAGAGACTTGAAAAAGATGTAGCTGTCTGTATCACAATGTGGTGTATGTATTTTGGATAATTACATCACATGCAGTTGGAATTTTCGAAGACGGTATGGTGTATAATGGCAGCTGCTTGCTTGACTACTTCTAAAAGCATGTTATTATTTCTATTGATAAATACTAGTAAGATTTTGAAAATAGGAACTACTCACATGCAGAAGGGAATGAAAGATAAACCGATCAGCAACGCAAGCAGCAGGTGGCAAATCCCATCCTCTGATTTGACTTCCGTATACAAAGATCGCGGACAGTGGGAGCGAAACTAGGCACAGCAAACTGACGACAAAAAGTGCCGCAGCAATGAGTGGTCCCGCTCCAGCTCGCAGAGACTTTTTCAAACAAATAGTCAATACCAAGGAAAAGTTGAGAAGAGCGCCAATGTAGCAGAGTATTAACAGAACTGCTGCCCAGATAATAACCGTTAGTTTTGGTTCAATATACAAAAGACCCTTCACTCCATATTTCGCCGAGGTGTTGTATTCCAGCGGCCGAATTAAAGAAGAAACAAACGTGTAATTCATTGTTAAGCGCCAAACTCACTCGAATGTACGGGCATGTTAATATTAAACACGTGTATCAGGATCCAAGAATTAAGTAGTTACATGCAAAACAAAAGCCGAAAACAGACAGTAAGGGTTCAGCGGACGTTTCTCAAACTGGGCGGGGTCTGCGGGTACGGTGCCTTTCCTCCCAACGTCAGAAACTTAAAAATGGTCATTGATCTGCAGACGAAATTATACGGAATTCAAAAGACTTTCCTTGTAATATATTAACCTGCGCTAACATATAGTTCTTTGGAACAGGCGCTGCCGTGACCTTAAATAACAAGCTGAAACTGTAGCATTCGCTTGGGGACATGTTCAAATGTCAGAGAGATGTTAGATGAACGTCTTTGTATAGAGATACTCGGATTAGGGTGGAGTTCACACGTAGATGATGTCGATAAATGCATCATATCGAGGGCAGGCAACAAACGGGTGCCAAGGGCACCACCTACGCTTTGCCCAAACGCGAAACATGCAAAAGGGTTCCTAGAAGAATAAAGGACAACGCGTGTGATATAACGTAATGCGGATTTTAGTCAGCAGTCCCATTGCGAAACTGCCTGACAGACAGACAAGCAACAGAACACCAGGCAACAGAACGAAAGGTCATCCTCCGAGTACCCGAAACCAGCACGAAAGCTATTTTCAGAACAGTATTTACTGTCCAGATAGAGTGTCGGCCAGCACATTTACACATTTACAGACTGATGTCGAAGTTCCTTCCTTATCTTTGTCAATATGCTGTGTGCCGAGCTCACAATCGCTTCCCCAGAGCCACCTGGTGGTCAGCATCTCAGGCACGCCGCCCGGGTATCACTTGAATCACTCATGTTTCGAAATGCCACCGCTTTGCAAAGCGCATAAATTTAGTCACCACGAAGTGCGGATTACATGTATAGCAAATCCAGTTTGCTTTTAGCAGACCTCGCAGCGGGAGTTCAGAACAAGAGTATGGCCTCCAGGTTTACAGCATTTTTTACCGATCTACTGGCTGCCATCGGGCGACTGTTAGTTCTGTTGCGGTGCGTGGCATCGATTCCAGTGACATCATTTACGATGATAGCGTGCTCGAGATTCTCATCTGTTTAAGTCGGATTATTAACAGTGGCCCCACAGGTTAATCCAATGAAGATGCGGTACAGTACAAGCCACAAGGTTCGCAAATTGTTAATTTAAGGACGCTTTTTCTTTCCTTGTCAGAGCATTAGCATGGGGCTGCAACTGGTATTGCCCTGGATGTGAAGGGTAGTTTCGACAGCGGCAATTGCCAACAACAGTGAATACAGTTTTTAATGTAAAAAAAAAGTAACGCAAGAAATGGAAGATGTGTTTTTGGTTTTTAATGTCTAACTGTGTAATATTGCACGGACTCTCTCAAGACTTGTATAGCCGCCGCGGACTACAGATTAACATTTACATTCAGTAATGTAAACAGCCATTCAGCTAGCACAAGAATGAAAAGCGCAAGATTTGTCGGATGTAGCAAAGCTGGTAACCGGCAATGTCGAATGGCGGCTCATTAATTGTAATATCCAGACTAAAATTTACCTGGCAAAATACAAGATAATTCGCAGAACAGGTGCACGAGTAGCAGAGAATGTATGGAAAGATCGAAAGGTCAACGGAATTCGCTTCACGCGATTCCCCCACGACTGCACCGGAAGGGCTTCCAGTGTGCTTCTGCTCTTTTTCATCTCCCTGATCGCCATTTGGGAACTTCGCATGCGTTCCAGCTCGAAGCATCGCACATGCCAAGGTTGCAGGTGTAACTGAATCGGTATACCGTCTGCTACATACTATCTTTATACAGATACTATATGCTTAAGAGTCTTTTTGAGAATCATTAACATTTGTATTTTCGACATACGCTTACACTGACACAAGTGCATGGCTACTTCAAGCTCCAGAAACGCAGTAATCCGAAACACCTAGGTTGGCCTTGCTACGGCTTTAGCGCAGCCAAGCTTGTAAGATATACATATGTAGAACACCTTACATCTATTTACGTAGAACGCTGAAACCTTTTCAAACTGTCTTTTTTTTAACGAAACAGCGAACTCGGCGACCTGCAACAATTGCATGTTGCAGCCGGAGCGTGTGGCACTATGCAACAACAATTTTCTGCCGCGTAAAGTATGTGACGTACGGACTTACGGCGCGTTTAATTTCGAATCGTGTCACCAGCATTACTGTACAAATTTACTGCCGCTCCAGAGGTAGGCACCCGCGCACGATACACACGAGGTCTCTACTACGGTGTGGTGCAGCAGGACGGCCGTTTTCGTATAAAATGTTCCAAGGCAAAACCGGTGGGCATAACTGCTTTTCGCGAACGAATGATCAGTCTTGGTATAATACATTAACGCAGTGCGCTCGCCCTGCGCAGCATTCGGGTTTAGCCCAGAAACGAGTAAATATTACTGCTTTCGGCACCTAAAATTTTGGTATTTGATACTTCAAACAAACATTGAAACATTGAAACTAACGTGAAAAGTATACATTGAAACTAACGTGGAGTGTTCGCCCCGCGCGTAAAAGTGATCTGAAGTAAACAAGTTTTCAGACATAATGAGTGAGTGAGCTCTGCGAATTTACGAAGCTTTTTTGCAAAGCGCAGGATCCTTGAGATATTTTAATGTTGAATAACGAAGCTGTGGAGCTATCCAGTGTTTACGACAATCGTCATATCCATCGTTTACAGAAATTGTCAACGGCCTACACAATTGGGCGGAATGGGAATACGGAATCGGAAAGCATTTCTCGGAACGGAATACAAATTCACGGAATCGTTGCCGGAACCAAATGTTGGAATCGGAATGCAGTTAACCCTTCAACGTCCACGCGGTGAAATGTTCACCAGTGTGGTCCGCCAGTCTTCCTGAAGCACTGTTTGTAGTTAGTATAAATGCCAGGCAT
>JAQGAU010000281.1:0-32045 GCA_034698045.1 Paramacrobiotus richtersi
GGTATGCTGTGCATATTTTTTCAAGGCTTTGCTCTGATATTGTAGGGCGAAAAAGTTGGCTGACACGAAAAACTAATTCGAAAACGAAAAAATGAAACGCTGCAAAAATATACAGAAACAGAAGGAGAAAAAACGGATAATGCGAATTTAATATTTTTAAGTGTAAATTACTGTTGCATGCTGGCATACGTAGAGAGGAATGATAAACTCTGCAATTCCCCAGGGAGTAAAGTGCCGCTGAACTACGATTTCTCCTGGTTTCACTGAGCGGCTAACAATAAGCGATTTCCATTACCATAGGCATATAATCGCCAACACGGAAATATACTGCATTTCAACTGCAAATTCGCCAGTGGTTCCTGGAATACTACCCGAGGAAACTCAGGAAAGAGGAGGGCGGATCGGCGTCGCTGTTTGTCAAGAAGAACCCGCAACAACGGGACACGGAACTACGGCATATATAGTTTTGACTGACTGACATAATCGTATTTCGATACCTTGATTACCGTATGTGTTCAAGCGCAAAAGGGATAGTGTTTTAAAGTTATTGGAGAGAGAAAATGATCGCACCTGCAGTTTCGCTTCTCGCCTGGTGGAAACTGCTGGTGAACGCTCGAACTGGATGTGTTGACAAAAAAGTAACTTTAGAGCCGGTGGTATTGCAATTATGCGTCCCGAATTAATCATTTCATGTAAATTCGATATCTGTTTCTGCATCGTCTGCAGCAAAAGCGGCATCAAAAATGACAGGAAATGTGTTCATTAGTACAGATATGCTTTGTGTTATTTGTTGCGTATCTCTGAAGAAGGAACTGCTGTCTGACCGTCAGTTCATGACAGCGGAATCCATCGTCGGCAAACTCTTACTGGTTCCCTTGCCGGATTTCCATGCTTTCCATGCAGCGTTGATAAATTTCCTTATTCAGTAGTGCGTAGAATTCAGACGGTTAAGCATAACTTTTCAAAACCGAAACAAAAAAAGCTGAATAAATTGTAATGATTTGTGCACCAAAAACTATCAAAAATCCCAATAAGCGACCGAAAAGCATACAAAACAGCATTCATCAGTGGTAATGTTTTGTAAAGGAAAGCGGTGCATAAAAAATTTGGATAAATCAGAATCATTCGTGCATTATAAGTATGCATCAGAAACCAGTTTGCCATGACTAATCGAGAAATCAAAGGAAATGCGACCGTTTGCGTAACCGAAAAATTCGCCGACAAAGAAAATTTCTGTAGGTTTAAGGCTACTCGACGAACCGTTAATGTTTTAACAAAGATTTGATAAGCGACCCGAAATAAAGACAAAATTTAACATTCATCATCACTGTTATTTTTATGATGAACACGGGAAATACTTACGTAAACGGCCTGTAATAATTTTCCAGAAAAATGTGGCTGTTTTCGACAGTACTGTAGGTAAACGAAAGATAGACGGTCATTAAATTGTAGTCGAATTTTGCGCAATCTTATCATTCAGTTTGATAAAAGCCAGTACACTACGATCATCGACAAATGACCAATATTGTAATTCATGTTTGTTTTTATAAATTTGCGTGTCTATATATATTTCTTTAATTGAATAATTAAATTTCTGTGTTTTGTCCAGACATCCTTCAGCGCGGATCGATGCCCTTTTTTAGCTATCGAAGGGTTTTCCAATGTGCACCAATAATTTTTGTCTGTTTTGTCGATTCAAGCACTTGCACGTGTTATGTGTCTTATACCACTATTAGTACCTACATAATTTCCAATTACAGTTACATTACATTGTTTTAGAGTACTCCTGTCAAACACCTCGTCATAATGATGTACATACGAAGTACGTAAATCCAGTAATGTGACGGGCACGTGTTTAGCTTTTTACCACCGGAACATACAGACAAAAATTAATTATCAAAATTATAAGTAAATGTATTTTGTACACTACTTAATTATTATGTTATTTTATGAAGATTAGTAATAGTAATGAATTTATTATAATAATGAAATTAGACTTATCTAATGCGCATTCCACAACAAAATAAGCCATTATATCAAATATTAAATATTATATTAAATACCAAACGAAATAAGCCATTATATTAAATATTATATTAAATACAAAACGAAATAAGCCATTATATTAAATATTATATTAATACAAAACGAAGCGGGAATTGTATCATAGCAGCTAGCTTACACAGTCCCTTTATATGCAGCTGAGTTTCTTTCCCCTTCCGTAGTTCCTAGTGTGGATTCTGCTAACATGTCTCCCTGTCAACGTTTTTGATTGCTCTATGTATAAAAAATTAAACTGGTACCGGTCAACCGGATCGAGACGACTTGTCGCCAGTTATGACGTCTGGTTAAACAATATGTACAATGCATCTGCATACTTTGTCCTGTGAAAATTGTAGTCTAGTGGCTGTGCATTTTGCTTCAGCCAACTCACGGTTTTGAGAAGTGCACTACAGACCATGCAATACGCTTATATATATGAACTTCTAACAGTCTACTTTTTTTTCACATTTTCACAAAAATTTGCGGTTTTATTTTTTTATTATTGAAAAGGTTAACAAGTATACGGACAGTATATGCTCATGTTTGCGTTTACTGTTGTGCGTGCTTTAGTATTGGACAGCCACCAAAACCCCGCAACTGCAACGAACATCATTGTCACAGAGAGCTGCAGATTTTGAATATTATCGGATCGGATATGGTGGACAAGAGCGGAACGCTGGGCAAAGTGGAGGAAATCGCCAGTCTGTGTCGAAACAATTCACACTACCGGAAACAACAAACTGTCCGTTATCAAAGGGCAGTGAAGGAAGGTATCAAAAATGTTTTATAATCTGTATAAATTTTCAAATAGGCATGCATCAGTTTGTTCACTTGAGTTCTTCGATTTCTCCAAGAAAATTTTGAAATTTAGGGAGCACGTGTTTGTGGTACGTCCTTGAAATTTGTTCGAGGACTCGTTTGCTGGGCTCTCGTAATGCGAAAAATTTGATCGACAAAGTTGGTAGTTACTAATTACAAAATGAAAGAAAATGAAAGAGTGAAGGGCTTTACATACAGACACAGAAAGATAAAAATCTGATCATGCGAAGTTAGCAGTTCTAAATTTCTCTATGAATGATCGTACATCCGACGAGAGGAACAAAATGCCGCTGCACTATACGATTGCTTGTAAGTAGTAAAACATGATTACCTTAAGCTGACTTAAGCTGACCACTGACGGAAAAAACTTGAAAAAAAGGAAAAAGGTACAGCGGCGCTAAAGTACGTGTATTATAACTAGCTCGAAGCTAATATAATTCTGTATCAGTAACATGGGTCGATCGGTAAATAACCACCTAAGAATTTAGGTCTTGATGTACTTTTAGCTGAGTTATTCGTAATTAATCTCATTGTACAATTGTAATCATACTTTAGCATCATGCCGCAAAATGGGAGTATAATTTTAAGTTTTTGGAAGAAAATTATCACACTTGTAATTTATTATGTGGTTTGACCAGAACTTTCAAGAAATTGATATTCAAGATATTCAATATTGTACCCATTAGAAACAAAGCGTTTCCAATCTGCAATTCAATACTAACGCCCTGGTACAAAAACGAAGACGTCCAAAGGTCTTCTTTAACAACACGCAACTGACGCCCAAGATGGCGACGCCATCATGGAGTTCACAGATTTGCTAGTTGCACTGCTTGGTTCTATCCAAAATTATTGTTGAATTTATTTCGTCCGTTTTTTTGTAAGTTTCTGCATTTTGTTCGATGACAACGCTTGCATGCTTTTTAGTGCTGAAAAGTTGATTGACACGGAAAACTGAATTGAAAGTTAATTAATGAAATGCTTAACGTACAAAAACAGAAAAAAAGAAAAAACCTGACCGAGCGAATTTTACTGTTTTACGTTCAAATAACTGTTGGCATGCATATATCGTATGCCGGTATGGGGCTGTAACAAGCGGACTGCGATTTCTCATGTACAATTGTACTCAACGCCTATATTTCTGCCACATGACGAGTGATATAAAGCTTTCCATTAGGCATAATTATAATCGCCAACACGGAGCTGCAGCAGAAGGGGAAAAACGAGCAGAAAAATAATGTCAAAAAAAGAGGAGAAAAACGATGATAAGAAAGGGCGAAAAAGGTCAGAGTCTCAAACGTTGCTACTTTTCAAGTTGTTGCCCCTACCGTATTGTAAAGAGTACGATTCGACCAGCCATTGTACTACGACTTTCGCTGATTTATAATACTCTGTTCTGACGTTGATTGAATTCATAACAAGCTGATTTTCGTGAAAGATTCGGTAGTCTGCACAAAAAAAGATCAAATAACTGACAAAACGAGAAATACAACTGCACCGGCAACACTGTGAACTGTTTTAGATGGGGAAGATGGAGGGTGGTTGCCGGTTGTGCATGATTTTTTGGGAACGCCGGTCCCTGGATAATAAAGTCGATCACCATATTATTAATGTCTGTCAAAGCCGAAAAACCGGGGGAGTTCAAGAGCGAAATACGGCTGGAAGCGGATAAAACATGCGAACTGAACTGGATTATCTTAAGCTGGCCATCGACGGGCAACAACCGAAAAAGAAGAAAAAAGATGTACTTTAACCTGGAAAGAGTCACTCCGGCGATGTTTAATATAGTCCAGCATGCAGGTAATTTGAAAAAAATAAGCTGGTCATCTGTTATTAATTAAGGGCCAAAATTATGAAATTCTGCAGACGGAAACAACGGACTGTACTCGAAAGCGCTAAAACATTTCTAATTGAAATTGTTTGAAAGTTTAGCCAAATTTTTTGCATATAGTCCCGGATTTCAGTTATTATTATTGCTATATAAATAAGATAGTTACACAGTTACACTTGATGTCAAAAGACCTCAGGGTTTCTCGATATCCGTGTTTCCATCTTTAACACGCTCCAGCCCGGTTCTATGGTTGCGGTGTCCATTCTGTTATCTTTCGCGCATGTACAGATATTTTGAAGTTTTAACAGTATTAAAAAAGTTCGGCAGGTGTTCACAAATATCTTTTGCTACTGCTTTTCAGTTGTTACGGCATTACGTTTATCAGGGTTTATTAACCTGCGCCATTGTGCTACGATTTTCTCCGTATGCACTACACTCTGTCGATGTCTTTTTTGTTTTACCTTCTTTTCCTGTCGCAACTGAAACAGTAGTATCACGATCCAGTAATTCAGTTATACATTCTCCAGTTTACTGTTTCAATTGATTTTGGTTTCCGCGAAGATAAAAGCATCAAAAATAACATGAAATGTACTCATTTTCGTATGCTGCAGCATCTGTTTGTAGCTGTGACATGTGAGAAGGAACTGCTGAAAATAATGAAGAAAATGCCGTTGAAGGAGCGCATTCTCATCTTCGGCATCAGCAGCAGTCCTACCGATTGCGAAGTCAGGGCAACGCATTCCGTCTTCAGTAAGGTCACACCGCGGTTACCTTGCCGGATTTCCATGCACGTGTCGGTAAATTCTTCATTAAATTTTGATGATTTGTATTGTGTGAAAGTCAGTCGCACATGTGCAATACATCTGAAGTGTCCATAACTGCACTATATGACAATTTGGATACATCAGAATAATACATATGCATTAAAATTCTGGACAAGAGTTTGTCATTGCTAATCGAGAAATTAAAGAAAATGGTACCGTTTGCGTAACCGAGAAATCTGGGCAAACAAGGAAAATTTCTGTGCAACGATTCGACGAACCGTTGACGTTTGATCAAAGATTTGGTTAAAGCGACCCAAAAAATAATTTAAATTCAACATTCATCGACGGTGATTTTTTTGACGAACCGGCGAACGATATAAACGGACTGTGAAAATTTTTCGGAAAAATATTGCATTTTTCACGGAAGACTGATTGCCATTAAAGTTGTAGTTAATTTTTGAATAGTTTTCTGAATTATTTTGATAAAAGCCAGTACACTACGACCATCGACGAATGACCAATATTTTGATTGATGTTTGTTGCGCTGAGTTTTGCTCCTGTTCACTCGCATGTTGGTAATTCTCTCAGTTGAATAAGCAAATCCTTCTGTTTTGTCCAGAATTATCCTTTAGCGTGCCTTAGCGGACGAAACCGGCTAACTTCTTCGGAAATTCGTACTGGGTTCTTGCGAGATCTTCCTTACGGTTCATTTCACAGCATTACTGATGTGTCGGATGCACTTTGCAGGAGCGGAAGTACCCGCGGTGGAGGCGCCCGGCATCGTGTTGCAGCTGGAAAGGTCACGGCAGGTGTGGATCATGCAGTGTGGCGGAGCGGAGATGTTCCGGGTCAAGAAAGCCGTATCCGATCCGATGACATTTAAAATCTGCAGCTCTTTGGGACAAATAATACTTCGTTAATTGCCGGGTTTTTGTGGATTTCCAAAACTGAAACACGCACAACAGTAAACGAAAACACCGAGCTAGCGGTGTTAGCTGGCAGCTGCATTGTCAGCATTTTACAGTATATGGCTCAGAAATGTTTGACCAAATCAGACCATAACAAAACTCCAGTAATGAAACGATCAACCGCAAATATTTTTTCGAAATTAAGCGATACAAAAAACCTAACTGTTGACATTCAGTTAACTAAACATACTGCAGTCTGAAGTGAGCTGCTCGAAATCGGTCAAGGTTTTTTTTTGCCAGGTAAAGCCACTGTACTACGGTTTTCCAGTAAGAGGACTAACGATTTCGCTGGAATACATAGAATGGTTGTGTACGAGGACACTATGCACGAAGAAATAAAATTAAAACAATGAATTACGAACAATGTTATTGCAAGTATAGTCTGACACGAATAGTAAACTCAACAATATGAGCAGTACGAGTACTGCATGAAACGCGGTTTTACTTCCAATGCAAGTCATTGTTCGTAATTCTGACTGTATCTTGTTTCGTTCAATAATGCCGATTAGGTTCAACAGAAAATGTCTGTTCCTAGCTACGCCAGCCTTCATTTAACCGAATGTAAATTTTGGAGAGTATTTTAGACGATAGCAATTCCGATATTTTTATAGATAAACAATAATACTGAATTTAGATAATTTTAAATAATAGCGAATTATAGACGATTGCAGTCAGTTAGCCTCGAGGAAGTCCGCTATCATCTAAAATTGTCTAGATGAAGTATCATTGTTTATTTATGAAATTATCTATTTGAATCCTTAACGTCGCACTCCCTGTTGGCAACAAGCGGTTGCTGCATAAACTGCTCCAGTAGCCGCCGAATTTCATCACTAACCCATTGTGGACACGAGCGGAACGGTGGACAAAGTGGAGGAAATCGCCGACTTCAGTCGTATTCTGCAGCGCAAAAAACGATGCACACTACCGGAAATGCATTTGTGCCTTATTAAAGACCAGTTGCGCGATGCTGAAGGACCAGGTATCAAAAGGTTTTTTAATCTGTGAATTTTGAAGTAGGCATGCAGTGTTTTGTTAATTACACTGCTTCGGTTTGTCAAAAAGTTTTCGAATTTCCTTAGACATTTTTGGGTAAGTCTATGTGTTCAAGAAACAACTCGTGTATTAGGATTTCTGGGACTAAAAGGTTGGAAAATTAATTAGAAATGAAACGCTCTACATGCAGAAATAGAAGGGCCAAAAATTGATAATACGAATTTAACAGTTTTAACCGTAAGCTAGAATTACTGCTGCGTGCTAGCACAGCTGAACGGAGACCAAAATGCCGGTACACTACGTTGCCTCCTGCCTGTACTGAACTAACTGCAACATGATGCTATGGTACATGTACAGCAGTAAACACTGCAACATGATGAGTTATACAAATGTCATTCACCAGTTGTTTCTGCAAAAACGGGACGCCAGACGTTACCCGATTACGCGACGGGAGAGGAGGGCGGATCGGCGTCGTTGTTCGTTAAGAAGAACCCACAGGAATTGGTTATGGAACTGGACAAACTGCTATTGCTTGTAAAGACGTTGTGTTATTATGTATGAATTATGTGCCTGATATCAAGGAGTTTCGCCACTATACTACGACTTTGTTGAGTTCATACACTGCATATCGGACGTTGAATTATTACTGCAAAAATTGTGCTGTTCTTGGGAAACACTTGTGTAGGCAAACACTGGTAAAAATTTAGAGTGCGAGAAATGCAACTAGCCGGTTTGCAAATTGAATTGTTATTGTTGTAGATGGGGAAGAAGAGAGCTGGTTGTTGCTCAATCGGCATTCATAACCGACCTCACGGAATCGATGATTGTTAACTTCCATGATTTTGGAACGCCGGTCCCCGGGGCCTGGAGAGTAATGTCAGTCAGGAGTTCGATGTCGATATTGTCAAAGCCGAAAAACGGGACGAATTACAGAGCGAAATACGGCTGAAAGTGGATAAAAACGTGCGAACTGAATTGGATTACGGTATCCTCGTGTTCTGCAAAAGTTGTTATCTTTATTAAAATTATTTATTAATCGTCTAATTTCCGGAATTTTCTTAACTGGATCCATTTGATTCATTGCGGTTTTTACAGCAAGTTATTAACGAGAATAGTCTGGGAAGAAGTAGAATAGTTACAGTTGTTGCCGAAGACCTTAATGATTTCATAAATACCGAGTTGTTCTTTTAACAGTACTCGTACTGAACAATTTGGATTATGGCGACAAAAAATTCAGCGACAATTTTTGAAATATTCTAATGCCACTCCATCTTTATGCGGCGCGATCATAATTTCTATTTACGCCACTTTTGTACGATCTGTTTCCTATTTATGAATGCATACTATAACTCCAACGTCTTGCTGAATCAGCATCAGATACCAAAAAAAGCATTGCAAGCAATTGTACGTTCTCGAATTTATCTTACTTTTCACGTGATAGGTTTCTGCATCGTCTGCAGCAACAGCGGCATCATAAATGACTAGAAATGTATTCATTGTCATGTGTTGTGGCATTTGTTTTACAGCTCTAAAGAAGGAACTGTTAAAAATTAACGATGAAGAAAAGGCCGTTCAAGGAGCTCTTCCTTATCTTGGGAGCAAGCAGCAGTCCGATCGGCTGCGAAGTAAAGGCAGCGATTCCGGCTTCAATAAGGTCTACTGGTTCCTTTGTTGGATTTCCATGCGCACGTTGGTAAATTTCGTTATTTAGTATTGCATAGAATTACTAAGAGCCATAGTCTTAATTCCGCAATCGAAATGAAAAAAGCTGGATAAATCGTACTGATTTGTGCACCGAAATTATCGAAAATTCCGACAAGCGACTGCGAACAGCATATGCGAATCAGCATTCATCAACGGTAATTTCTTGTTACGGAAAGCAGTGCATAGCTGCACGCAGCAATTTTCCTGAAAAATACTGGACATTTTCGAGGGACCGTAAGCGGCGACCGATGGCCAGTTTCGGAATACAACTGCGTTCCTCTGTTTATTAAGAGCCAGTGCACTACGATAAAAAACGGAGGATATCTGATCAGTATGCTGGGAAGCGACTGTCCTGTTGAATTTTCCTCTTAATAATACGCCTGGGTATAATTCCATCAATACAGTAATTTCCCTATACATGTGTTTTTTTTCTAGAGATCAGCTACTGTATCTTACCGGATAATTATGGGTGCTGATAGTTCATGGTACTACCAGTGGTACTGGTTCTGGTAATGGTACTGGTACTGGTACTGGTACTGGTACTGGTAATGGTACTGGTACTGGTACTGGTCATGGTACTGGTAGTGGCACTGTTTATGATACTGGTAGTGGTACTGGTTATGGTACTGGTAGTGGTACTGGTGGTGGGCCGCGCCATCAGTTCAAACGTATGAACGGCCTCTGTCGACACACTAGTAAAAAATTTGCATATAAAAATCATAGAATCAAAAAATAGTTCCACGTTGTAACTGTGCGTAAGACTTGAAAGATTTCGTGCGCATATTTTTTGTTGTGGAACCTCTATACTATAGCTGCAAGAAATTGAGTCAAAGACTTTGCAGGTACGTTAATCAGCGAGAATCAGACAAGAAAACTTGCCTGGTAATTTTCAAGCGCGGTTAGTTCATTCACGCTCATCCTGAGCGCCGAAGCCGTGAACAAATCGTTTGCGGGAAATCGTTCGCTTTCGTCTTAATTATTCTGCCGGTGAGTGTCATGAACTGCAATGCAGCTTAACCTTTACGGCATTTCATTAGTCAAAGTCCGTGTTTTTTTCATTGTTTGTTAATAACGTATGCTTGTAGAAAACGGAACCAACTGCTCACTACTTCACGTGCTTTTTTGAACCCAAAAATATTTTTTCCAAGAGCTATTCAGCCTGTTTACGATGTTTCCGCGTTAGAGACTATTAAAAATTTCCTGGTAAATGACGAACCTATATGAGTTCTTTATCTGTTCGTGCCTTCGGTGAGCGGTGGTTGCACAAAATGGCAAACATAAGCACGGCAATGATTCCGGCGTGGTGAACAATTTGAAAAAATTCTTGCTAAATTTCACAAATATTTTCAAAACACTTCAAATCATTTTGCTAGTTCTCGGCAATCTTTTTAGGTTAAAACTGGTTCAGAATTTTCACCGCACATTTGCGCATTTATTGATCTATTGTCCAACCAAATCGGATGGAAACTGGGAGTTTGAAAGCGGCATTACTGCTTAAACTTTTCGGTTACATTGCGCAACAATTGCCGGTCGTGGAACACGCAAACATACAACAGGACGACGCAGGTCCATCTTGAACTTATCTTGTCACAAGCACTCTAGTGCTAGTGAGCATTCCGTTCTGTTTCCTACACGCATACGTTGTTAACAAAACGATCGCAAAAGCAGTGACTTTGACTAGGGTAACGCTGTGTAGGTTACGCTGCACTACAGTTCACTCACTCAGTAGGATGAATAAGTTGAAAGAAAAACTATACTGGATTGTGGAATTATTTCTTGCTCCTATGATGTTTATTTGCAAATTTACAATTGTGGTCGATAGAGGTCCGTTCATTTGTTTGAGCTGGTGGCGCGGCCCACTACTAGTACCATAACCAGTACCACTACCGGTACCATAACCAGTACCATTACCAGTACCAGAACCCGTACCATTACGAGTACCATTACCAGTACCATAACCAGTACCATTACCAGTACCAGAACCAGTACCATAACCAGTACCAGAACCAGTACCAGTACCACTGGTAGTACCATGAACTAGAAGTACCCGATAATTATAAGACCGGTTACAATTTCCCGGCGTTGGATCCGCACTTGCTGCCCACCGTGGCCAAAATCACACCAAGTATTTCTCCACCACGCAGTTGGTGGCATTGGCTAGCTCGGAGATCAGTTGGATGATCCCGCCTGGTGGATTCGCCTCCGGTGATCAGTTTCTATCCCATTTCCATCTCCATCAACTGCTTCATTCCGCTGTGTGCACAGGCCAAGCTGTATGCAGGCAAACCACTCGAACAGTTTGAAGTAAGCGTCTCTTTTTTCAGTTTCCTTTTCCCGGAGTGGTTTTTGGGCAGTTTAACGTGGAAAGGTTTTCAGTTGCATTTTAGTTTGTATGCCCTTCCTTGACCATCAAACTGTTTTCCACATAGGACATGCAGAATTATGTAGAGGTGCATCTGCAGTTACAGTAGTACTGATAAATGCGGACCTGACATGTTTCATATTTTTTGATTTCTTGAGTGAGTTCCCAGGCTATTACAGCTGGATTCCACTCATACGTTTCATCATTTTCATTTTCCATAATAGAAATTTATGCCGGTTCGCCTCTGTTACTACATTGCCCAGCACTTTGCTGTGTGCATTCTTTCAAGCTTGGTACGCCAAAATGTCTATTAACAAGAAACGCCGAGCATTAGTAGAAGAACAACTGCGCCTGAACGACGCCCCCAAGGGCAAAGAAAAGAGCAACAAATCACAAAAGAAATGAACATCTTACCTTGTTTGATAAGGCCTAGGATTTTTTACAGCAGGTTTGATCAAATTTTGATTAGAATACTGATTTCTGCACACAAATGGCGCTTTTGATATTGACGGTTTTTTAATTGCCATGGAGCGAATGAAAGCGAGTGGGTTGAATTTGCAGCTGTTTGAGGCAGTTGGTGATTTCCTGCTGTGCATTAGCATTACGATATCCCAGATACCCCGGCATCGCAGATACAAATACGTAAGTCTGTGTACCGTTAAATTAGGGTTACATTGCCGCATATAGCGAGTTTTTTCGGCAGTCACACATCTGCAGATAAATGTACAAGTTTGAATATATAATGTTTGAATTGTAACTTCTGCTATACATTTGGTTACTCCTAACAAAACACCACGTCATAAAATATTTGCCTCCGAAGTGCGTAAACTCTAGCAATGTCCCGGTACGTTAGGCTTCGTCCCACAGGAACATACAGACCAATATTACACTGATAACAGAATTAACATGTTATAAGTCCGTGTCCTTTTACATTCGAAATAATATCATTATCAAGAACCATGGCGGCAAGCGCATCTCGAGTTGGATGCCTTGCTGAACGAGGATCTGTATCAACGTATCAAAAACGAGGCCAGCGTATGTTTCGTCTCTAACCGGAAGCTGGTGTGCCTTGACATTATATTCTTTAGGAAAGGTTTTTCCATGCTGGATGGATATTGTCCCCTTATCTACAACAGTTGTAAAGTCACTCTTCAAGCTTAACAAGCGAAAATCATACTTTTTGGCTGCTAAAACGGCAACTACAGTATATGTATTGCGCAACCTTACAAAGCCAGCATTACGAGTGTGCAGACAAACTGTGCGTTAACGTAGTGTAGCGGCTAAGAGAACGGCCGATATATGGGATACTGTGTTGCTGGTAACTGAAAATTAATACATGCCCGTAATTAATTTTTTTTATTTACTTCATTTCATTACATTAATTACTCTTCCTAGTAATTTTGCCTTTCTTCTTCTTTTTCGGTTTCTGTCCGCCGATACAGTTATCGAGACAGTTGTATTCCTTTGTCGTCAGTCGTGTTGCTGATTATTTTAACTGCCTTTTGTGCAAACTACTCAATCCTTCCCCAGAAAACAGCTCATGATCATTACGAATCACTCAACTCTAACGTGTTTTACAAATCGACGAAACTTGTAATAAAATTAAATGGCCGGTGGAAAATTGCATGTCCACTTCAAGACGCACTGTCATCTGACATAATATTATAAGCAACAATTTCAATAGTAGCAGCATTTTTTGAATCTCACCATTTTTGCCTTTCCGTTCCTTATCATCCTTTTTCTTCTCCTTCTGCTTTTTATCGCCTTTTTCTAGTCCTTTTACGCCATCTTCTGGCCTTGTCATTACGAATGGAAAAAATTGTAGTCCAGCGGCATTTTGGCTCCAACAACGTCATCAGTACATGTGCCAGCATGCATGCATGACAGCAGTAACTAAAAACCTGCAACTGTTAAATTTGCATTTATCGCTTTTTTTCAGTTTCAGTTACTGTAGCATTTCAGTCTTTCGTTTGCTAATTACTTTTCAGTGCCAATCAACTTTTTAGCATTACGAATCCTAGCAAACGAGTGCTGTTCCTTGAACAAGTTTCACAGACTTACCCAAAAATGCCCTAATTCAACCGTTTCTGGGAGAAACCGAAGCAGTGTGCGTAATTAACGAATCAGTGAAAGCCTTTTTTAAAAATTTATATGTAGATTAAAACAACTTTTGATACCTGGTCCTCTGCTATCGCGCAGATGGTCTTTAATAAGGGACAGTTGTTTCCGGTAGTGTACATCGTTTTGGCAGTTGCATTGTCAGGATGCTTACGAAATCGGACCATAACAATTGCAACATTTCAATAATAAAAGGACTAAGAACTAAGAGATAATAAAAATAAGGAACTTAGCACCGAGTCGTAACTATCGTTATCAACAAACAACGGACAACGATCATGGCAGGATTAAGTTCAACAGAAAATAAAATGTATAGGCCTAATTTTATGATAGCCTTCATTTCAAACGATGCAATATTGGAAGACGTATTTTACATGCCAGTTTAGATAATTTTGTACCCAAATAACAATATTTGTCATCACTAATCCGTTCTTGTCCATTCTTGACCCGGACCATCTCCGCTACTGATATCCACGCCTGCCGTGACCTTTCCAGCTGCAGCAGAATGCCGACCGCCTCCATCACGGGGCATTCCTCCGCCCGCGCACCGCACAGTCGAGCAGAATGCACAGTATAAAGTGATATCCTGACTATAGTACAGATAGATGGAAGCCACAGTTAGTGACGGTAAAATATTATTATTAGCTAGATATTTGCGGAATTCGTACAACGGGTCAAAACCTTAAAACGGATTTCCCCCTGGACATTTTGGTTTTATATACAAAATTTTCTGATGATAAGCGGGATAACGGTTGATCTATGCCTCGATCTCTGGATGCTCGCTTTATGGTGTTTCTCAGTCCGAGCTCCCTAGCTGCCAAAACAGACATCGTGTCATACCGCAGATCGCGATTCTGGTTGAAAGCTTTTTGTAAAACAAGTGTCCCACTGGTAATTTTGCTGGTCTTTTGGCTTAGGACTTGTAAAAACATATTCTAGAACATATAATTCCTTTGAGCGATGTGAACAAATTGTGCGATTACTGCCATAAATCCAACGTATGCTTCAGTCGGAACGGCTGGCACATATTCCAACTGAATATTTGTGAGTTTGTCAACGCACTGTGATCACAATCGTTTTGATCTTGAGTGATCGTTAATTGATCATTGATTTTAATGTGTCACGCAGTAACCGGGCTGTGTCATTCATCGGAAGTCGTAGAGGAAGTGCCTCCAATATCCGCGTGCATAATATGGTGTCTACACCGCAATGTACATCAAATAGTGATCTTACTGGAAAATCGTAGCACAGTGGCTTATGAGCTTGGGGCAGTTCACTCTAACAATAAGTCTCTAACCAACATACTGCATAATATATGTATAGTCTGCAGATGGAAACTGATTTTCAACAGTTATATATTTTTAACTCTTTGGAACGAAAATTTGCTCTCCGATCTTTTCATTACTATTGAGATGTTTTTACGATTGAAATGCTGGCCTACTTTGCACAATGTCATAACCATTGCCGATCAGTGCTGACAGTGCAACTGTGAATAAGGTCGTGCTGCCGCAACACCATTCATGGCGGTTTAAAATACTTAAAACAACGAGAAAGATGTCGCTTTACAGTAGATGAGGAATGCCTGCCGGGGGTTGCATAGTCGGCATTTACTGTATAGTGCTTAAATGTCGGCATTTATAACAGACTTGGCTGAGCCGGTGGTTATTTGCCGTAATTTTTGGGAACGCCGGTCTCTGGATAACAGTGTCAATCCGGATTTTGACGTGATGTTGCCACGGCTGAAAAACGGGAGGAACTGCAGAGTAAATATACGGCTGGAACTGGATTATTTTAAGCTGGCAATAGAGCGAAAAAGAAGAAAAAAGGCACAGTTCTCCGGAAGAGCAATATTCGGTGGCATTAAAATGTTATAATTAGTTCGAAGCTACCAATTAACCTGTTACATAAGTCAGTGCGGAAGACAATGCGGTATTCGTACAGCGGATCAAAACCAAAGATTGACATTTGGTTGTAGTTTAGTTGTGCTTATAATGAGATACATACTGGTCATTCTCTGTGGATGTCACTGGATGATCAGTTACATTCTGCAGTGAATCGTAGTGCAGCGGCAGTGTAGTAAAACCCCCATCATACCTTCCCACCGTAATTACCACTTGATCATGCATTAAAAAATGATTGTAGTTGTACGCGCGTTTTTGGAAAAAAATTATCGCACTTGTAAAATTTTATTCTCATCTGCAGTTGGATAGAAACTTCCATGGTGTAATCACCACTTTCACCCAACAGCGTGTTGCGTCGCTGACCGTAAGTTTGTTGTTCGTGTCGGGTGCCATTGCTGTCAGTTTTCTGATCTGTGATGTGTCGGCCTAACTGTGTCTACGACACTTCCAAATTTTTCGTAAATTTGAAACAAAGACCAAATTGTCCATCCGCAAAAGCGTCCGTTTCCACGGGACTATATAAACTAATCGCATTCCAACATGAAATATAATGTAAGCCATTATATGAATGATATCTTTTGACAAGGTTAGATCCATGTTTATGAAGCTGGGGCCACATTTATGTTGATTCATGACTAGAATGATGTACGAATGTCTGTAGTGCGATAACTGCGGGTCTCGAATTCGAAACGAATCCAGATACAGTACGTGGGCGTGGCCAAACGAAATGTGGTTCGCGAAGCCACTTTTTGAAGTGCCTTCGACAACCTGCAGGAACGCAAACATTCTGTTGCGGAAATTCCTGGAAGAGCGGAACAGCATCCTGGTGCGGAAGCGCGGCAGCCGGACGGCGGGGGTCACCGCGGAGGAGGCGGCCGGCATTCTGTTGCAGCTGGAAAGGTCACGGCAGGTGTGGCACACGTTGTGACCGGAGATGATCTGTGTCAAGAATGACCAAGTTGCGATGAGAAGCGGTGGTTGCCGGAGCATATCCAGCATGGCAGCAGCCAGATGCGGCGCTGAGGATTCAAATGGTTACGATGCGAAAGTCCGTCACCATTTACAAATATCCAAAATAAAATGTTGCTATTTAATATTTATGTATAAAATTGTCTGAATTGCTATCATGTAAAATACCTTTCAAAAATTTGCCGTTTGAATGTCGTTTGGATGAAGCGAATTTCCGGGCCTGTTTCAGAATAACATATTTTCCACAGTACAGTATACGTATTAATAAGCGACAGCCCTAACAATATGTTAATACCGTAACAGCCGGAGTTGAATGTTCCCTGCAACATTAACTGTTGTGTGTAGTGTAATGGCTGTACGACCCGACGATTTGTACTGCTGTAATTAGACAAATTCGTAACTTGCCTATCTGTTATATTACTATACATTTTTTTCCAGGGTTTGTACGTGCATATTTGATACCTAACTATGTGTTTGTGTGTTATGCTATTAGTTTGCTTTACGATAATCAAGTTAACTCTTAATTATTCGTCCGCAATATGTATAAGACATGCGACATGCGACATTTTTTCTTTCCTTTATGGTTGTATGTCGTCTCTGCTAACAACTTATCATCATAGCGTTTGTATGTAATCAAAGCACGAAGATGGTCAGAAGCTACTATTGCTTGTAAAAAAGAATCCTATGCAGACTGACATATTACCTAACCAGCGATTACCTCTGTGGAAAAACCGAAATAACAATCACGAAACAAATCGGACAAAATAATGTGCACAGAATTTTTTTTTCGACAGATTTTAAGGCGCAAAAAGCGTAGCGTTGCGAAGCTAGTTTCTGCCTGCAGTGATTATCCCCCACGGTAATTTGATTTCCGCTGCAGCAAAAGCATTGGGGGGAAGGGTAGCATATTACGACCAGCGTAAAAAAACATGCATATTAAGCCCGGGCTGTCGAAGTACAGATAATGAATTAAAATGGAGGTGAAACTGTTTGGCAATGCTGTTCTTATTGTTGGCAGTTGACTATTCGTATCAGACTATTTGCTACGATTTCTCTTGTACTCGTATACGTATGTAACTTATATAAGCTGTATAACATTCTTTTTATACACTTCCGTATCTGTTGTAGCTAAGCCGCGGTAAGCATTCCCATGATCAGTGTTCGTAATGCTTTTCAATTCTTTTTGTTTAAACGAATCTTTTTTATAAATACATATCGCGTGACAACCAGAATTTTGTAACTGGATAATCACTTCCATTTTATACGACTTTAACTAGATGATTAGCGTGAATTGTTTCAATGGTTTTGGAGGTAACTGCGCAACTGAAAGTAGATACAGTGCGTGTCGGAAGAAACTCGAAATGCTTGTCGTTGGCTCTAAAAGCCTGCGGTACCGCTTTTGTTATTTCTTCCGGAAGTTCATAATTACTTCGTATATTTTGTGTTTTTGGAAGTTTAAGCAGCAGCTACAGCACTACAAAAATGCGTTGAGCATGTTAAAAAAAGTGAAAACCGTTTTCTGACAATTTGTTTTAATTATTTTTACGGTATTGCATTTCATGCATCCAGGTCACTCGGAAATGAATTTTGACGCCAATGTTCTACGATTTTTCACATGCACTACAGTATTATACAATCGCGGCAGCGTTTCTCATTGCGGCGTTGCATATTCGGTCGTATCACCAGCATTACCGAAATGAAGCATCTCCGCAATTGTGTATTGTACAATTGTTCGTTCTGTGCACGGCTTTCTGTTCCCGCCGGTGTTCTGTACACAGTCTGCGCGGATCATCAACAGTGACTAGCACTGACTACATATGCACAAATTATTCATATTTTGTTTCATTTTATCACTTTCTTTTAGATTAATTCATTCGTGTTCAATTAATTGTATTTGTTTGTTCGTTTTATTCCATCCAGTGTTCATATGTCATTTATATGTTGTAGCATCCTTTTGCATGTCAGGACAAGGAGCTGTTGAAAAACAGGATGTGGAAAGTGCCTTTAATGACCAGAAGGTTTGGGTCATGTTCGAGAGCTGTTTAGAAAGACGAGTGGTGTCCGTGCACCTGCAGTCCTCGGCATCCTGTTATAGCTGGAAAGGTCACTCAGGCGTGGATCATTGTAGCGGATCTGATCCAGGTCAAGAAAGACGAGGGACGGATTGCAGTTATGAGGCGGCGGCTGCCGGAGCAGTTTACGCAGCAACAGCGAGATGCGGCGTTGAGGATTCAGATGGTGAGCAGAGGAAGTCCGCTTTCGGTTAAATTATCCACATAATATAGTATTATTTATTTGTAAAATGCTTAAAACTGCTTTTCTATGGTGTTCTTATTGTTGAGTTCAAACTGCACTATTCGTATGATCATATATATCAGACTGTTAATTTTGCAGTTTGGCACTGTTCACTTGGTAACCTGTATCTCGATGCTCGCAGCTCGATGCGTTGAAAAAGCAAATTACTCAATAATACTTGAGAATAATGTACGTATGTCTGTAGTGCGATAATTAGGGGTCTCGAATTCGAACCGCATCCAGATATGGTGCGTGAGCGTGGCCAAACGAAGATACGGTTCGCGAAGGCCACTTTTTGAGGTGCCTTCGACGATCTGCAGGAACGAGAAACTTTGGTGCCGGAGTTCCAGGAAAAGCGGGAAAATTTTCCTGGTCCGGAAGCGCGGCGCTCGTGTAGCGCAAGTTCCTGTGCTGGAGGCAGCCGGCATTCTGTTGCAGTTGGGAAGGTCACGGCAGGCGTGGACCACGGTGGTGGAGATGATCTGGGTCAAGAAGGACGGATTAGTGATGAGAAACGGTGGTTTCCGGAGCACCTTGCGCGGCAGCAGTGAGATGCAGCGCTGAGGATTCAGATGGCTACGATTTGAATTAGCCGGCCACCATTTTTACAATTATCTAAATAAAATATTGTTAATTATTTATAAAATTGTGTGAATTTCTATCATGTAACACTGTTTGTCGATGCTGTTCTTACTGTTGACAGTTATATATTGTTCGCGTCAACTGTTACAGTAACGTTTGGCACGTACTGTTCACTTGTTTCGTTTCAAATTTTTATCAAGACTGGATTTTGTTTGTTTTTAAGAGGTTGATGTGGGATTGTTGTGGTATTGTTGGTGTCTCAGTTCTTTTGATTTGGCAGGTTGTTCCTCGCAGGTTGGGGAAATTTCGGGGGTATTCTGGGTTTTTCCTGGATTCAGTCTGGATATTTCTGTAACCTGGAGACGCTGCAGCTGTTTGAGAGTGGAGCTGGTTTTTTTACTGTGGCTCATTAAATAACTTTTTCTTAGCCGAATAAATTTTTTTTGTTAGATTACGAGAATTACGGTGGATTGGTGTTGAGGTGCTTATTTTTATTTACTCTGCTTACTGAAGCGAAAAATACGTTCGACTCAAGATTGTCAGTTTCCGGTATAGTGCTGTTATGGGAAAACCGTAGCGCAGTGGCTTTACATTCGTAAACTTGCAATTATCAGACGTTCATTCCGTAATGTGCAGTATGTTACTGGAAAAGGAAGTTTCCACAGTCCTTGCTTTTTATCGCTTTGGGACAAAAAGTGGCGGTTCAGTCTTTTCGCAAAAACGATGCACACTACAGGAAACAAGTGCCGGTTGTCAAAGAGAAATTGCGAAAATGCGAAGGACCACGGTGTAAAAGTGTTTTAATCGTGCATTTCAGGATAGGCTTTGCTTTAATTGATCCGCGATTTCGATTTCTTCGACGATTCAAAGAAATTCTTGAACTTATTTACATTTTGCGGTCAGTCCGAAAGCTGTTCAAGGGAAACGCTTGCTTGCTAGGATTTTGTAGTGCTACCAAGTTTAACCGGTTAACACGGAAAAGTAATCCGAATTCCGAAAAAAAATAAAAGGCTTTATATACAGAAAAAGAACGAAAAGAAATTTGTAATGCGAATTTAACAGCTTCTAGTTTTAAATTACAATTGCATGCTGGACTGGAAGAATACAAAAGGGGGGAAATGCCACTGCACTACGATTTCCGCTGTTTGTGTTGAACGGCTAAATGCGGCCAACATGGAAGTGCAAATTCGTTAATGGTTCCAGGAATACCGGGACCCTACTGGCGCCTTCCCCGATGACCTGACGGAGAAGTAGGGTGGATCAGCGGATAATCGTTAATTGTAATGTCAATTGTAGCCGAAACTGCGGGCCAAGCAGCCAAATGAAGCTGAATGATTCATAACAAGCTGGTTATTGGGCAAAGATTCGGTAAAAAAAGGCAGTGAACATAATTAACACCACGAAAAAGATTACTGTGGACAATAGTAGGAACTGTTGTTTTAGATGAGGAAGAAGAAGGCACGGTTGCCGGTTGTCTTCCAATCGACATTCAAACAAGACTTCAAACAACTGAGGATTATCTCCATCATTTTTGGGAATTATTAACGCCGGTCACTGGATAAGACTGTCAATCAGGAATTCTACGTCGATACTGTCATCCTCCTTCCCGTCAGTTCCGTCAACTTGACCGACTACCACGGTAGCGCCCGCTTCGTCGGCGAACAACGGCGTCTCAGCCACTACGACTTTCACCAGCCGTTGATGTCTCAGGCGTGCTGAACACGGCGGAGGGCGGGGTCAGGGAAAAGTGCCCGCTGGTTAAAAGTGTCTTGCTGGCGGGGCGGCCACACAACGGGTTTTTTTTAAGTTACAGTAAGTTGTGTCTCTTTCGAACGAAACTGTGCGGTTTCAGACTCACTTTGATCGTTTTGTTACTTTGATGTCGTTATGGTTCGGTTTAGACAACATTTTTGACTGATGATAGACTGTAAGGTGCTGGCTGACAGCCACCACCGCAAGTCGTGTTTGCGTTTAATATTGAGAGCGTTTTAGTTTTGGGAAGCCACAAAAACTGTGCTATTAACGGAATTTTATCGCCATCAAGGGCTGCAGATTTTAAATATTATCGCACCGGATGTAGTGGACATTGGACAAGAGCAGTGGACAAGGTGGAGGAAATCGCCGATTCGCGTCGCGTTCTGCAGCGCAGAAGCGGTGCACACTACCGGAAACAAGTGTCCGCTATCAAGGAGCAGTTGCGCGATAGTGATGGTCCTGATGGACCAAGTATCACAACTTGCTTTATTCTGGAAACTGTGAAAAGTCGGTTAACAGAAAAAACTGATTAGACAATTAATTAAAGCAGGTTAACGAAAGGTTTTACATACAAAGCAGAGAGTAAAAGAAAACTGATAATGCGAACTTAACAGGTTTAGATCAAATTACTGCTGCGTACATACATAGGGCTATGGCTAGCGTCCGCAGAATACAGCTGCACTACGATTTCTCCTGTTTAGAGCGAATGGCTAAGTGCGACACGATGGGTTCGAAATAATTTCAAAATAAACTTACAAAGGTGATGAATAGGTTTTATGCGTAGAAATAGGGGAAAAATGCAGATGTTACGGATATCAGAATGTTGTGTTTAAATTACCGCACGTTAACAATAACGCAAAGACGCTGAAGGAAGTGTGCCGTCGTACTACGATTTGTAGTGTTTCCAATAAAATTGCGTAACTGATCAATGTGACCTCAATCGGCAGCAGCACTAAATTCAGAAATAATGTCGACGTCGACATAGAAAAAATTGACTGAAACATAAACACTGCACATAAATTTATCGGGCCGGATATGGTGACAAGAGCGGAGCTCTGGATACAATGGAGGAAATCACCGATTCGCGCGCGTCGATCTCTTGTTCAGAAATGTTGAATGTTAAGAAAACTCTTCACACATGGAAACAAGAAAAATGCTGATCAATTGCGAATATAACAGTATTAGTTAACTTAAGTGGTTCCTCGCATACCAGCACGCCACGGGTGGCTTTCCCGATTATCCGGCGGAAGAGGAGGGCGGATTGGCTTAGCTGTTCGGTAAGAAGAATCAGCAAGAATTGGCCGTGGAGCTGGATAAACTGCGCCGACAGGGGAAAGAAGCAGCGGCGTTGGAAGCTGCCAGGCTGGCGGCCGAGGGCGGTCGCAAAGAGCAGAAGAAGGGGGAAAGCCTGAAAAGGGATGGTAAAAAGAAGGAGGATGAGAAGGTCGACAAGAAAGGGAAGGGAAAGAGCAAAAAAGGTGAAGGTCACACGTCGTTGCACGCTTGGTTCACAACTGTCCTGATGAGTCGATTTGACCAGCCACTGCACTACGACAGGAGCATACAGAAAAAATTATCAAACTGTTAAGAAAACTAAGTATGTGTAAGTCAACTGTGCATTTTGAATAATATCACTATCAAAAGTTGTGGCGGCAAACACATCTGGAGTTGGACGACGTGTTAGCCGGACTGTATCGGCGATGCGATCTGCAGAGATGTTTCGCAAATTTAGAATAAGCGTGAACTATAAATTGCCCATCCGCAAAAGCGTCAGTTTCTACGGAAAATGGTCGCTGTGCTACGATTTCTCAGCAGTTGACCTGGTTCGCGGTGTTAATAAATCACTCAGAAAGTGTTTGCACTTTGCTGCATTATTCATCACAGAGAGAAGTTGTGAGTACAGAGTTGACAACGTTGCTTCGTTCGTAAATCGTAATCGCTTGTGGAACTATATCAAGAAACGCAAACTGACTTTGAAATCGAAGAATATTAGTCTGGTAAAATTTCTTGTCATACGGAATGAACGAAAAAAAACTGTGAATAATCAAATCAAGGAAACGTCTGAAACTACTTTTTACTAGTAAAAAAGAATTCTCTGGGCAGATTGGCACTTTTAACCGGTAATTAAATGTATGGAGAAACAGAAATAATATTTAGTAAAAGAATCGGAAACAAATAATGTACAATAGTAGAGACTGTTGTTTAGATGAGCAAGAAGCAGGCCACGGTTTGCCGGTTGTTGCTCAGTTCCAGTATTCTACTAACAAGATCTCAAGGAGTCAATGATTATTTTCCATGATTTTTGGAAATCATTTACGCCGCTCACTGGATAATAATGTCAATAACGAATTTTATGCCGATATAGTCATCGTCGTTCCCGCCGACTTGACCGACTACCTCGGCAGCGCCCGCTTCATCGGCGAACAGCTGCGTCTCAACCATGAACCACTACGCGACTTCGACCAGCCGCTGATGCCGCAGGCGGCCGAGACCCGCCACATCCTGGGTCACTACTGCGTGTTGAACACGGCGATGGGTGGGGTCAGGGAACAGTGCCCGCTGGTCAAGAGTGTGATGTTGGTGGGGTCGCCGCACAACGGGAAGCATCTACTCCTGTGGGCGGTGTGTACGGCGTTGGGCGCGTGCCGACTGAATCTGGATTCGAGCTTAATCAAGTGTCTGTTCCATAGGAAGGCGGGCATTGTGATGCTGGTGCATTTGGTGTTCATGATGGCCAGACTGTTCCAGCCGGCGGTGGTCAGTGTTGAGTCGGCCGAGTATTTGGCCGGGAAGAAGAGACCCAAGCAGTTTAAGCACCAAAATTATGGATGAGCAGTTATCCCTGCAGGGAAAACTAATCGAAACCTGAAGGGAAGTTACAGAGACACAAAGAAAAAATGTTATGACGCAAGTTTAAACAAGCCGTTACGGGTGTATGTAAGTTTAAATACGGCCTTATGCTCTAACGGGAGAAGAATAAATGCCGCTATACTACAATTTCTCGTGCTTACGCGAAGTACTGAAAGGCTAAATGCGACATAAATGTAGAAACGTGGCAACGGGCCAGACACTACCGACCGTAGAGAGCGAAAGATTTGCATATTATGAGACCTGACATGCTGAACAGAAGCGAAGCGGTAGACAAAGTGGAGGAAATCGCCGACTGGCGTCGCGTTCTGCAACGGAAATGCGATGTACACCACCGGCGACAACTGTCGCTTATCAAAAAGCAGTACGCAATAGTGAACGACCAGGTATCAAAAGTTTTTAATCTATGAATTTTTCAAATAGACCTTCTTCGATTTGTCCAAGAAACTTTTGGATTTTTTTTCGCGCATTTTTTGGTAATTTGATGAAATTTGTTCATGCACAGACTAGGTTTGTTCGGACTTTGTATGTGGTACTGAAAAGATGTTTGACAAGGTAAACTAGATAGAAAAGACTGGATAGAATTAAATCTGGTTAAAGAAGCGCATAATAAAAACAAAAGCAGGAAACTGAATTTGCTGACTGTACACAGTTCTTTTATTAGCAAGCGCCCTGGTACATACAGAAAGCAATATTCAACAGCATCAATTCAAATAAAAAAGTTATCCCAGTTCACATGCGACGGGACTGTGGCTAACTTGTAAGACTAACTGCACATTGCCACGCATAATCTCGATACTCAAACGCTGAAACAAGAAACAACCGTGTTTCCCCAGTTCTAAAAAACAAATTATTTTTTACCAATATCTTTTAACAACAGAACAGCGGCGCTGCACCATGTGCCAAAAGACTCACACGCCAACGGAACGAAAAAACAACGATCTAGGGTCGTTCTGTACTTGTAGTTCTTGTACACGAACGCTTCCTCAGCGGCTGCGCCGGCACTGTACACATACACTGTACACATGTATGTGGGGCGATAGCGCAAAGGCGCAAAGTGCCGCTGCACTACGATTTCTCCTGTTTGCATTGAACGGCTACATGATAAGTTATACTCGTACAGTTACGATAAAGCATAATCGCCAACATGGACCTGCAGATTCGCCAGTGGTTCCTGAAATACCGTGGCGCCACGGGCGTCTTACCTGAATATCCGACGGATGAGGAGGGCTGATCGACTTCGCTATTCGTTAAGAAGTATCCATAAGAATTAGCCCTGGAGCTGAACAAACTGTGCCGACATTAGCGCGAAGAAGCCGAAGCAGCGGCGTTAAGAGGCCAGCCTGGCGACAGATGGCGGTGGCAAAATCGGAAAGGAGCAGAAGAAGGATGATTAGAAAGGGAAGAGAAAAAAAGGTGACCATTCGCATATTTTTTACGAAGTTGCTGAAACGCTTGGTTCGCTCCTTGTAATGTACATAACATAACCCTTCTCATGTGTAAATTTTACTGTTCATGAGTTACTGTTCTACGACTTTCGCTGCTGAAGCTAACGATTCCTATCAAACTGGTTATTGGGAAACGATTCGGTTTAAAATAATTACGACCACGAAAAAGATGTTGTTCTGGATGAGGAATCAACAAGAAGGCTGGCTGCCGGCGGTTGCTAAGTCGGCATTAATTTATAACAGACCTCGCTAAGCGGCGTGATTCTTGCCCTTGGGAACGCCGGTCTCTGGATAACAATTTCAATCTGGATTTCGACGTCGATATTGGCAAGGCTGAAAAACGGGAGGAACCGAAGAGTAAAATATCTGTACTGCTGGAAGGGGATAAAACATGCGAACCGAATTGGATTATTAGCTGGCCAAAGAGCGAAAAAGAAGAAAAAAGGTACAGTTCTCCGGAAGAGCAATATTCGGTGCATGGCGTTGAGATGTTTAATCAGTTCGAAACTACCAATTACCCTGTAACATGGATCAGTGTGGAAGACAATGAGGAATTCGTACAACGGATCAAATTAACCAAAGATTCCACCTTGACATTTGGTTACAGTTTAGTTGTGCTTAGACTGAGATACATACTGGTCATTCTCTGTGGATGATCAGTTGCATTCTGCGGTGAATCGTAGTGCAGCGGCAGCGTAGTACTGTATAACTTTGTTTGATATACTCGCCGTAATTACCGCTTTAACATTCCGCAAAAAATGGTTGTACTGGTACGTTTTTGGAAAAAATTTTTCGCACTGTAACTACACTCTCATATGCTGTTGGATAAGAACTTGAAGAAAACCTTTTTTACATATTAATTGTATATTGCGTGATATCTCGTCAGGCAGTAACCGGACCTTTTTCAGTCATCAAAATGCCCTAGTGAAGTGCCTATAATTTCTGTTCCTACGGTGCTATCGCACGATACAAATTTGAATCATGGCCAAATTGAGTTTTCGCCTCTGCACGCGTCTCGCAAGAAGACCGCAAAAAAGCCGAAACCGTGGCAAAACCGACAGAGTTTTAAGTGGGCTCGCCAACCAAGAATCACATCATACGAGAGCGAGAGCAAATTTCAGACCGGAACACGAGGTGGCATCGTAAACGAGGAAACTTTAGTTGTGTCCAGCTCAGTTCAAACTTTTTTTCATAAGTAGTGGTCCCCTTAACCATAATAAGAAAAATTATATTGTTCTTTTAGTACCTTGTGCGTACTCATAAATCAATTAGCTGTCAAAATACGCTTTGCCGAACATGGCATGTTCAACATGGTCTTCAAGGAGCAAATTTACTTCCGCTCCATCTGCCACCACCCCTGCAGATGGCGCCTAGCTGAGGCGAAAACTCAATTCTGGCCATCCGCAAAAGCGTCAGTTTCTACGGAAAGTGGTCGGTAAGAGGAGTTTTCTCAGGCGTTGATCTAGGTGAATTCGCGCTTTAGAATACCTTTGGTGTCATACTGTCAATATAATAATAATAAATATTTCTTGAGCAACGTACCAGAAGCAACCTCCATGCGAATATTCGCATGATTTACAGCTCCGAAGAAAGAACTGCTGACAACGATGCCAATGAAGATGATGCCGTGGAAAGGAAAAGAAGGATGGTAAAAAGAAAGACAGCAAGAAGAACGAGAAACAACAGCAAGGGCCAAAAAGGTGACCAGTCGTATATATGTCATTGATTCTACAGTATTAGCTTCAAACGCTGGATATTTTGTTTTCTCCGCACCAAGCAGCCGTCGTTCTACAATTTCCACCGATTTGTATCGCGTTATGTTGAGGCTGGAATTATTGGGATGACATAATGATTCATAACAAGCTGGTTATTTCAGAAAAGATTCGGTAAAAGAAGCAGATAAAATAATTAACACCACGAGGAAGATTACTGTAGACAACAGTAGGAACCACGTTGTTTTAGATGAGGAAGAAGATGCCGGTTGATGCTCATTGCTCAATCGGCATTCATACAAGATTTCACGAAATCGGTAATTGTTTTCCATGATTCTTGGGAACATCGATCTTTGGAGAATAATATCAATCAAAAATCCGATAAAAAGTAAATGACAAGTTACAGCTCAATTCTATGGAAGACAATCAGTCAGTGGCGATAAAATATTGTAATTAGTAGGTGTAATAATCCTGTAGCATAAGACAGTGCTCAAGACAATGCGGAATAAGTACACGGGGTCAAAACTATAAAATTATTTCCATCTTGGCATTTGGTTGTAACTTACTTTTGCTGAGAGAACGCCTCGGACTCTACGAATGTTTAATTATTGCTGATTTTGCAGTGCATCGCGGTGTAGCGGCAGCATATGGTTTAAGATAGTTTAGGGTCTCCCTATAGCAAACAGCAGTGATGTCATACTGCAAAAGGGATTGTAGATGTAAAAATGTATATTGGTGTAGTACTTTTAACCGCTGCAGATAAATTGTTGGAACGTTTTCGAATTTAATATTTTTGACACCAGTTATTTAACTTGTAAACGCGCTATGATCACATTTGTTTTAGTTAGCTTTTTTATTATGGCTTTCTAAATAGCCTTTTCTTTGCCGAACATTTTTCTGTTGGTTTTGTGATAACGTGAGGTACGCCTTGGTATTCAGGTGCTTCCTTTTATTTTCTCTTTTGCTTTTATTTACGCTGTTTAACCAAGCGAGAAATACGTACGACTCAGAATTGTCAATTCCCGGAGTAGTGCTGACTGGAAATCTGTGGCACACTGCACAGTGGCTTTACAGTGGTCGAAAACCAGCTTCGAGCAGCTCACTACAGACCATGTATGCAGTACGTGTTAGTGCAAAAGGAAAATCAACAGCTGACCTTTTCACCGCTTGGGAACGAAATTTGCGCTTTAATCTTTTTATTAATCAATTGTTTTTTATTATTCAAATGTTTGTCTGACTTAGTGCTTCAACATAAAAACAGCTGCAAATTTTGAATATTATATGACCAAAATTAATATGGTGGACACGAGCGGAACGGTAGACAAAGTAGAGGAAATCGCCGATTCGCCCCGCATTCTACAAGGCAAAAACGATGCAAGCTACCGGAAACACCTGTCCGTAATCGAAGACCAGTTGCGCGAAAGCGAAGGGACAGAAACACTTCTTCAACCGTGCCTTTCAGAACACACATTTGTTGATTTATTTCTCCGAATATTCAGGATACTTTCAAATTAAATTTGGTTACTACATTTTTTCGGTAAGTGAGCGTCTTGAAGGAGCAATACGATTCTACCAACTCTACCGACTTCCGTTGATTTGTAATACTCTGTGTTAAAGCTCAATAACGATGCCGAGTTTGTATTTGGGACAATATTCGGTAGTCTGCATTTTATAATATTCGGTTTATTATATCCGGCATTTTATAATGCATTGGGACAATATTCGGTAGGTAGTTTATAATGTTAAAAGAAATAACAACATGAGAAGAAATACAACTGCATCGACAACTGAGTGAACTTTTGGATGAGGGCTTGTTGCCTGTTCTGGATCAATCGGCATTTAAAGCAGATCTCACTGACTTTATGATCTTTTTCCATGAGTTTTGGGAACGCCGGCTCCTGAATAATAATATCAGTCAGGAATTCGGTGTCGATATTGTCAGGGAGGAAAAACAGGAGGAACTAATGAACGAACTGCGACTGGGAGTGGATTAAAAACATGCGAACTGAACTGGATTATCTTAAGCTAGCCAGCGACAGACAGGAACCGAAAAACAAGAAAACAGGTAAAAATATCAAAAAATACAGTTTGGAAAAAATACAGCTTGGAAAAAATAATACTCTGCAGTTTGGTCAGTATTAAAAAAGTTTGAAGATTTCAGAAATATTTTTCGCTACAGTTTTTCAATTGTTACCGCATTATGATGATCACGGTTCATGTGCAACGGGCTGCAGATTGTAATAACTATGGTAGCGCCCTTGTTATACTAGTACCATTTTCTCCGTAATCTGTATGTACTACAACACACACATCTCTCGATGTCTTTTTTGTTTTACCATTTTTCCTATCACAATTGAAACTCGTACATTCTTTCGTGTATGTTTTTTTAAATTTCAGTTTCTGTTTCTGCGATGGTTTGTAGAGGTCGCCGCTTTAGCAGCCAAAAAAGTATGCGTTTCGTTCGACAAGCATCCAGATTGATTCTACAATTATTGTACATGGAGGGATCGCATTTATATAATGGCTTATTTCATTCTGAAATGCAAATACATTTTTTTCTGGTCAACAATACAGATGCACAGACTTACGTTTACGTATAGCAGCTGATATAGGGTGTTTCCGCAAATTTTTCTCTTATATATAGCTGTATCGAACAACTTTCAGAAAATCAATTAAAAAATGAATAAAAAATAGGGAAAATTCCTGATTGGCCGGGAGTAAGTGGGAAGGGCAGCGGGGAGAATGCTCCGCCGTTGTGTAGCGGTGAGAATGCAACTGAACGAGATTCGAAAAATCGAATCTGCAGCTCATTCTTCCGGTAACTTGCCACAGTCACCAAAATCCGCTTTCCACACTTTTCACGTTAAATTTTATACTTGAAATTTTCCGGAAAATGGCTGATCGCAATGCACTGAACTTGGATGCCCGTCTAGCTACGCTGGAGCCAACGGCTCGTTTGTTAATTGTTGATCATGCGGCCCTGACTAGATTCGTTTGGACGGAACGTCTGGCAACCTTCCAGCATGTCCGGTAAGCACACTGAATGACCTACTTTTTTCCTGTTTTTCATAACTCGCTGAATGAAAAACTGCTCTTTTCCGCTAACCTGATCTGCTTTTTCACACTTTTCCGATCTGCTTTTTTTCACACACTGAACGGATTCTCACTCTTTCGCTTTTTACAGTTATCTGTCGGCCAGTCTGTGCGGATTGGAGTCACTGGAAGCCCTGCCCCGCTCGGATCGTCTTCTCACCATCTGGATCGAGGACAATGAGCTGGCAGGGGATTCTCTGGAGCCGCTGATGGCCTGCCTGAACCTGAAGGAACTGTACCTAGCCGGCAACCACTTCCTGGACGTTGCGGATTTCGCCCCGCTGGCGCAACTGCCAAACCTGAAGGTACTGGACATCTCGTACAATCCGGTGGTGACTCGTCCGATGGCTCGTGAAGCCATGGAACTGATGTTCCCACATCTGACTAGCCTGATTATGGACTCGGACCTGCCAGTGGATGTGGTGGAGGAGAGTGACTCCGATTCGTCAACATCTACTGAAGACTGTAAGTACATACAGTAAACACATTTATATGACGTCATTCATTCATTCAGCCTTATTTTTTCCCACGGTATTCACACTGTCTATTTTTTAGCATTCGAGGAGGAGCCAACAAAGGATTCTGAGCAACTGGAGGAGGAAATGAAAGAGCTCGTAGAAAACGGTAAATTTTTACTTTTTTCAGTTTTTTCCAAACTTTAATTTAAGATTGTAACTGTTTTAGATGATGCC
This sequence comes from Paramacrobiotus richtersi, assembly GCA_034698045.1. NCBI lineage: Eukaryota > Metazoa > Tardigrada > Eutardigrada > Parachela > Macrobiotidae > Paramacrobiotus > Paramacrobiotus richtersi. The sequence goes on from JAQGAU010000281.1 coordinate 30,915, forward strand.
GATTACCAGCCGGAATACAGCGACATTTCCGACGCCGAATAGTTGTCATTTTAGGATGTTTCTGTTTGTACTGGGTGAATAAAGGCGCAATTGCTGCAAACTGGTTTCCTGGTTGTTTTGAGCGCTCGTAACAGTAAAAATATTACAATTATTCATAGAAAACATTATATTCACTATTTACCTAAAAAATCGCACAAATATCAACAAAAATAACCTAATTATCTACGGTACAATATAAACTCCACGGTAATGCCAAAATCGTCTTTGCTGACCACTTTTCGATTGCAAAATACGGCTAAAGTCAGTACTGTACAAAAGAAGCAGATCACCCATTACCGAACATTCCTGATTATTACGAGTTCGATTTTGCACACGTTTCACTCCGGTGTAACTCAACCGGTTCGATTTCGACACTGAGGAATTCGAAAACAATTACGGGATGTACAACGGTCAGAGAGAAGAAGAAGATCAGTCTTACAAATCGAACGCCAACGCTCCGACTCATTTTCAGCACAGTTAACAAGCCAAAGCAGTCGATTACCATAATTGTTCGTCCAACTGTCTTTTTTCACACTGCACCATGTCTGATAACGTTGGTAATGATTGGGAAGCGGGTTTTAGCGGTTCTCAAGTGGGAGACGGCCGTTTTTTAGTCCTGAATGATGTGAGCGACTTAGATCTGGATTGGTACCAATCAGTTTTCGGACCGATTGTCGACTGGACGGGAAACCTGGCAGCACCGATCGTGGATGAAGACACACTGAAAGAGCTTTACCTGCCGTCTGCACCACCGAATACGCCTGTTGCGACCACGGAGTACGAGAAACTGCTCAGCGAGCTACTGGAACCGGATGCGCAGATCTTGCAGCCGTCTACCAGCCAGGAACCAACTTCCGCCATGGAAAGCGATCAGGTGGTGCCCCAGATGCCCATGGAGGTTCCGGAAGTGCCGCCAGAAGTCGTACGCGATGAACCGAGAACCGTAGTGCTGTCTGCCGGCCCTCTTTTCAGAGTGACTGTTACCAGAGTCATCGGTGTGTTTCGTACTGCGTTCTTGGCAACCCGGCGAGGACCCAACAACGCGAGCATTGCCCTGGAACCAGAGGAAGTCCTGCAGGTTGTACAATTCTT